>CM075855.1:60914936-60984936 GCA_037975125.1 Latrodectus hesperus
TTTCAGCAAATAAGAAACAAACTTAATTGTTCGAAAAGTTAAAAATTGATTTAAATTATATTTTTAAAGTTGCTTAACAATTGTAATCCTTCATTTAATACAGTATGATACATTCTAATATATATGGATGCTTACTGGTGAATTTTCTTGATGGAATGTGTATTTGCTGTGATTTCTATTTTGCTTTATTATACTTAGTTTTGAAGGCGTTATGATTTATCACGAATATTTCTTAAAACTTTTCTTAAATAAAGAAAAATATATATAAATCAGTTACTTAGAAAAATTAAACAAATAATTGGGCAATTTTTGACAGACTTTAAAAATCTCAAACCTCATTTCAAATTGCAATTATAATTTATAAAAAATTACATCAATAAAAAGAACAATAAAACAAAATATTCTAAGAAAAAGAAGGCTTAAGAAATGTTTGAAACATTTTAGTGACGTATATTTACAAAATGCAATACATTTAAATTTTAAATTATCAGATATTTTGCATTTATGCTCGTAAATGTATGTGTCAATTATATATATATATATATATATATATATATATATATATATATATATATATATATATATATATATATATATATATATATATATATATATATATATATATATATATATATATATATATATATATATATATATATATATATATATATATATATATATATATATATATATATATATATATATATATATATATATATACATATATATATGTATATATATATAATTAGCTTATTTATTTTTAAATTTATATTAACACTTTCTTCTGGTTTAATGAGACAATTAGTACATGCGAAATAATAAAATAATAATGTAAAGAATTCTGCTACTGAAAAGGTGCTGAAATACCTAATTAATTATCTTCTATTTAAAAGGTGGTGCTTCCTGTTTCTTTAATCTACCCGCAGGTGTTGTTTAATCTAGTAAATAGAATGCCTTTTATAATTTAGTTTTTATTTAAATGAAATATTGTGAAATCTTCCGATTTTGGAGGATTTTCTGCGATTTGCTTAAAGCACATAAAAGTACTGAAAATAATTATATTATTTTCCATTTTTACTTATCATTTCTTTAAAGAAATTCTTATTTAATATTTATACGATAGCATATACATATTTATTAAAATTGCTCAAGAACATTTACGATATTATTATTTTCAATAATAACATTTGCCATGCATTTTCATTATCTGATAAGTGAAAAATAGTTTTCCTCTTTTATTTCCAACTTTAATATAATCATGAGAAATTACATTTACAGTAATATTTATTATTTTCTTTTATATAAGATTTATATTTCATTTGGCTATAAGAGATGAGCTAATGATACAAAGTTTAATATTGTCATTAAAGTGCTTTGACATTTCATTGTACTTTAAAAAAGTATCTTTAGGCAAGTACTGATTATTTTGAATTGTTCAGTTTTAAATTTCCAAATTTTACTTAATTATTTATGGACAATTAAATACAGTTGAATACTTTATGTGTACATCAGTAAACTTCTCTTTGTTAACATCCAAAAAAAATTTTAATTTTTGGAAACATGAATATTTTTATACGCCAGGTTATATATTTAAATTAGTCACAAATTTTTTAAGTTTAAGTTACGAAATTTTAAAATAAAGTTTAAATTTATAATCAGTTCAAATTTTATATTCAGTTAAAGAAACATAAATTGCATCCCCACAGTTTATTACTGAAATTAAATTCAACGTTTATGTTGCAAAAAATTATCTTCAAACAGAAATCAATAAAGATTTCCAATTAATTTCAATTTTCTTATTATAAAAAATATGAGATATTTAAAATTTGTTTTAATTTTTCATGAATTACTTCATATAAAAATTGATAACGTTTGATTTAAAATTATTAAAAAACATTCTCTCGATCATTGTCCTAAATACCATTTCTCATGACGGTTGCAACAAATAATCCCCTTAGCCATTAGGTTTCTCAAAGATTAGGAATGACTGAAGTACTAAGCCTTCACCGATTAACTTGTTCTTTGGAGGACAGATGTCACTACATACGATTTCTCATGAGAAATGTGAAATATCCAGTTATTCTTGACAGTTATTTTGATCTGAATTCGTAGAACATCTTTATAATGAATATGCTTCATGAGAATATAATTTTATATATTACCGAATTGAATAAAAACAGTATTTTATTTAAGAAATTAAATCAGAAAAGAAATTTGAAATAAAAACTTTTCAATACAATTATTCTTTACGTAGTCTTATGTTTAATATAGCCACTCATATATATTGTTAAGATGAATTACAGTATTATGTAAATATTTAAATATTCATCTTACGTATCAATTTGTAAATTCATTTCTCATATAGAAATATACTAATTTTCTGAAAGGCAAACGTATGTATTGTGCCTCTTTCTAATAAAACATAATAATTATAAGCTTTAAGGGAAATTCCCAGATAACCGTTTAAAACTCATGAATATAATATAAATATAATATACAAATGTATATTATATTTTTATTAAATAATACAGATTATTTATAAACTAGATAAAAGTTTTAATTTTACGCAATTTTTACTTCTCTTAAATATAACTATTTCAACAAGTATTAAAACTAATTCTTGTATTCTCTAGTACCTGGAAAAATTTTATAAACTGACAAATGCTATTTCATATTTTATAAAATCTGCTGGATCGATTTCACGCTTCTTCTCATATTCAGATGAGAGAGAACTTAGGTAATAAAAATTCATAGCTGGAAATTCTTTAATGAAGAGAATCAGTGGTAGGTGCGGAACCTTAAATGATAAAACCCATGAATAATGCAACAAAATCTTGAAAAAAGTTTGCATCTTTTAGTCCAGAAGAACTTAGATGTTGGCATCCACTTTTAACAACCATCTTTCTAAATGAACAGAGAGAAAATGAAGTGCAGTTTTCTATGGTTTATCTGAATGGGAAGGAATTTTTCATATACGTTTATCACAATTAAGGATAATGTCTCGAAAAATGGCATCCTTCATTGTCATTTATAAAATGTGAAAAAATATATAGTTACACTGATATAACCAATTTAGAATATATCTAATTATTACTTAAAAATAGTGAATAAGAGAGTTTTTAAAGTCAAAAATAATAAAATGTACATTTAAATTTTATTATATATATATATATATATATATATATATATATATATATATATATATATATATATATATATATATAACAAATTTACTATTTAATACCAGTTTATAAATATATATGATGGTTGATAGAAGTTATTGATATTTAAAATTTATATAAAATATAGTGCTTGAAATATTAGATATTAATAATCATTTAGAAATTAAAAAGTTTTTTTTATAGATATCTTCCATGTTTCAATGTTGGATTAAAACGTTCATCTTTAATAAAGCTTTATCTTATAAATATTTACATGCAAAAACATAGAAAAGTATACAATGTGAGTCTAAAATGAAAAATTTATTGAAATAGATTTAGACGCTATGTAAAACACATTCAAAATTTTGTCTTTGATTAGATATCAGAGTATTTGGATAAAAAATTAAAATACAAATATATTGCAAGTATCTAAATTTCTTATAAAACTAAAAATTGATTGGCTAATTCAAAACTCAGTATCCGCAACGTAAAATATAAAGAAAAAAACTTATTTGTTTATTATTACTATTTAAAATTATGTCTATCATTATTTTATGTATTTAATTATATTAAAAAACTTTAATATTAAAACAATTTCATTAGTAAAATGAATGCATTTTAGGATATTTAATTTTGTTTTTCATATATAAAATATTTTATACTTGAAATGAGGCATTTTGTAATGAATAATAATAGAACTACCACCCAACGTTACTTCGCAATTAACTAAATATATTAATTAATAACTAAATTTCATCTATTATGCATAATTTAAATATAAATGACAGCAATCTATAGAAAATTTTAAATTTTCTATAAATAAAATGGAAAACGAACAAACAAATAAGCGATACTAACCAGAAGCAATCAAAACTAATATAACTAATTATTTTAATTCTTGAATTAGTTAACATCATAAGGATTCTCTTATCTTTCCAAAGCAAGCAACCTTTCCTTTTTGAATTAAAAAATATAAATACTAGAAAATCTTGTTTTTATATGTAGGCTAAACGAGAACCAGAATAATGTTGTAAGGAAATAATATTAGATACGAAAAGAAAAATTCCACTATCAGTGTCCAACGTTACATGGGAATTAACTAAATCCATTCTCAAGATAATGCGTGAAAAGGAAAAGAAGTAAAAGCCAGGGAAGTTCGAGTGTCTAGAACAGGAAAAAAGTCATAAAGAAAACCCAAATAGCTGAAATAAAGATGTTTTCAAGACCATTGAAAGTTAGAAGCAAACATGGAAAGAAGATAAAGAACACGAAAAGACAATACAAACGAGGATTAAAAAGCTTCATTTTACTGATTCCTTTTTTTTGTCTCATGACGTAATCTTAAGAAGTTCCATGCATATTTTTATGTCTGGGATTCTTGTCTTGTTTGATAGTTAAAAACTCCTTCTGAACTCATCAAAACAGTTCTTAGTTCAGTAATTTATTGGTAAATTTTTTATTTCTTTGCTGAGTTTTTCATTCAAAATAAAGAGATTCATTTTTTTAAATATATTGGATTTTATTTTAATAAATATTTATTGGCATTTAAAAATACAGTTGCTTCAAGTTTTAAAATTTAATTGAGAACAACATATTAAAAAGCTACATATGTATTGCACATAAATATATCGAATTTGTAATGATTGTGTACAAAAAGTAAATAATGCTATAAGTTGCTTTATAAAATTGGTCAAAAAAGATATATAATAATATTTCTGATAACACTGGATGAATTTCATTATTTAATCGAAAATTAACATAATTTCGTTATATAATCTTTATGAAAAAAGCAATCAAATTATAAGCATCCTATGGCATTTAGATATTGGATACTTATAACTCAATGATTTTAATTTGAATCAATCATATTATCAATCTTTCAACTTTATTTTATATAATTATTTCGTATAAAGTATTTTTCCAACAATTGCCACCCAACTTTAGGCATAAGATAAGACAAGAAAATTAAACATAAAATATATTACTTTGCTTACTAATTTAATACTACCAAAACTTATAACTTTGTTTCTGATTTTCCGAAATTATTTATAAAATTCCATATTGTCCAAAAATTTAGGTATATGGAAACTAAATTAGCATCAATTATAAGCTAAAAATAGGTAATTAATATACAAATTTAATGATTATTATATCTAATCTTTTGCAAATCATTTAAATTTTGGATACCATTTGCTATCATTGTGGAAGATATATATTGATAATACCACATGCGTAGAATTGTGAAAATATGCAAATATGAATTAACTTTCTTTCATCATAGAAAGATGTTTATGATAACATTTGATAGTAGATAATAGTTTATTTATATACATACTAGAGAGTAAATCAAAACCATGGATTTGTTTGGATAAGATGTCGTTTCCTTTGCCGGAAGTCAGTTGGTTCGCTAATCGACACTCCTATATATAAAGTGTTCACCAATGATTGGGCACATAAAGTAAACCTTTTTTACAATGTCTGATTGGTTTATATTCCTATATTATAAGGATTTAGAAACTTCCGTTGCTATAATAGAATCTTTTTTTATAGAAAATGCCACCACTAGAAAGACCTCCATCTTGTAGTGCAAAATGTTATAAACATGCAAGACCTTCCCAAGCAATAGGAGAAAAATAGAATTACTTAATTTTATTTTTAATGAATTTTTACTGTGGAAAATATTACGATGTTTAGCAATTCTAAGCTAAGAAATTTATCGTTGAAAATTTTTTCTGCTTATTGGTTCGTGTTTCCATTAAATAAGGATTTCAAAGAGCTTTTTCATGAATTTTATTTTTGATTATCAGATGAAATGTTTTGCTTATCTTATTATGAAATAAATATTTAAGCAAACGGTAACAACATAAAACTTTTTTAAGTTCTAAAAGAGAAGTGACAGACATTTGGTGGAATTAACAAACAAAAGATCAAGACACGTGAAAAGTACATAAATATCCAGTATGTACCTATGTTATATATAGGTAAATAATTTGTTGAACTTTTTTCCTAAATATAGCATGAAATCTTTACTTCTCTATAAACTAAGTAAGGAATTTTGTTCATTATAGATGATAATGATTTATCATCATGCTATTTTTATTAGAGTTAAAAAAGAAATAATTTAAAGCAATTTTAGCATGAGATATTCTTTTACATTCTTACATGCTATTAATTACAATTACTTATTTATAGTTGAACAATTTTATTAAAATGTTCATTTTAATTAATTAAAAAAGCTGTTGGAATCAAAAAATATATATTCATTAGTCTTTAAACATCTTATCAGAACTGATTTTATTCAACCCAATTAAATTTTCTGAAAGAATATTAAAAGTAACGTACTTTTAACATCAGTAACATTATTAAAAAAAGATTTAGCTTCAGTGAAAATTCTTATAATTGAATTTAATCCTCAACATTTATCTTTTTTACAGGATATTTTTAGAAACGTCTGTATTATTTTAATGAGAAATATTTCTAAGTGAAGAATAAGACACTAAATTTTTTCTTTTAGTTAGATTTCTTAATTTAATGAGTACCAATATAGTTTGTCATTTAATATTAAGTGTGAAATTGATATTTAATTGTAATATATTTTTAAGTGGTTATTATTGTTTTAACGCAGATAGCCTTTGGGTTTATGGTAGAAAAATTTAATTCATCAAATATAAAAATTATTTGCATGATATTTACATTTTTAATAGGGTACATGAATTTGAAAATCTATTATTCTGGTATTGCTACATAAACGTTAATGATTTGTGTTAGATGACAAAACTATAATTATTTTCAGAAGAAAAAAGAAAAAATGAAAAATAAACGGAATCTTTAATAACATCATACCCATAAGCATAGTCTTAAAATAATTTCTGATAATACTGAAGTTGAAATATATTATACGATTTGAATAATATGAAAAAAATAGAAAAAGTTGGCTTACAAATATATTTAAAATAGAATAGAGTGTTGAGTTGTTTTACACAATTATTTTATGAAGTGATGTACTTATAATCTATATCTTCCCATTATTTTTAAAAGGGCAAATTTGCTTTTAAAAGTATCGAGAAATTTGAGACAAATTATTAGAGAAATAATACGTTAAGCCATATAATGACACTAACATAAAACAACAATATCCAAACTTGATGGAATTAAAAATAAAAACCTATAATCATGGTAATGTGTACCAATAAATGTTAATTTATTAGGAAGAAAGTTGATTATAGGAATCAATCAAAAATACATTAAGTATTTAGAAAGGCATATTTTACATTGCAAGTTGCAGTTCACCGAATATTTTGGAAATAATTGTAATTTTATATGAAAAAACAGTACTAATCATAGCATTATTTTCCGTGTTATGACATAAATGTTTTTAGAAATAACTACTAATTATATGATCCATTGATTATTATCTTAAATATTGTTTTTCATTAACATTTGTTTTTTTCAATTATTATCATTATCAATTATTTTTGCGGAATACTTAAGATATGTAAGCATATGAAAACTCATGCAAAGAATTTAACATTCATCTAGTTATGATCAATTTAATTAACTATATTACTAAGTCAAATAAATTTTACAATAATGATACTAATGCAAATATGAATTTCAATTTGACTTGTTAAATGAACAAACTATATCGTTATTCTAAAATGTTTTTCGTTATAATTATTTGCATTGTTTTCTAATAAATAAATTTTCATTAATTTACGATCTAAATAAAAAAATATCAGATTTTTTTGTCTCAGTTCATAATATTACTTTAAAATTGTATTGGTTGTGCGCTAGAATAAATAGTAAAACATAATATGTTCTTTCATCATTTGTATCAGCAATTTTTAAATGTTTATCTTGAAATGTGTTTAATGGAAAAATTACTAAAGCTTTAAGCACAAGCATTATGTGAAAATTATTTATTAACATGTTCTTAAACATAAAGTTTATTGTAATACTGATTGTCTAAAGTTCCTAAAAACATCATTTTTTAATCGAAATAATACCAAATTAATTTTTATGAGGAAATAAAATTTTACATAAATTAAAGATGAATTAAAGTTAGACATTCATCTAGCTTAAATTTTGTACATTCCAAACCTGCATATTTTATGTTTTTAAAATTGTATAAAACTTTAAGACAATATTTTATATTCAATCTTTTCATCTTGATTGATAAAACTAAATTTATTTATCTTTTTTATTTTTATGCCAATAAATTAATTTCTTATTTTAACTTTAATTGCCTTTTAAGAATTATATTTCAGGCTTTTAAAATTTCATATGAAAATTATGTATAAACTAATTTTTATAAGCACTTGAAAGAGTAATATATAATTATATACTATTTTTAGAATAAATCTTCAGTTAATTTATCTGCTATTCTGTGTCAACTTGTGTGTTTAAATCTATATAAAGAAATACATATATTTTACAAATAGCATTATGTTTTACAAAAAATAAGTATTGCTGAAAGTTTAGCAAATTAATTTAGTAATTTTGTATGTATATTTTTTAATATTCAATAAAATTAATGTATATTATAAGTCACGTTGCTTTATATTAAAGTTACAAAAAATGTTACTTTAGAAAAATTAAATTGAACTACTGTTGAAACTATTAAAACATTAAAAAATGTATTCCTATATTTTAACTTACTACTTCGTAATATATTAATAAGAAGTCATGGACCAGTAAAAGAAAATTAAAAATTTTACATTTAAGCTTCATTTAATGTGATGCTTCAACATTATATAATTTTATATTCATTTAAATTTTTAAATATTTAAATATAATATTTTAGATATTTAAAATTGTATTAAAATCATAAAAAAAATTTAGTTTAAATTAAATATTCCAATTAAGCTTTCTTTCAGAAACTTCCAATAACAATTTTGCAAATTTCTGAAAGAAAGGTTAGTTGGAATTAAAATATTTCCTTTTAAAACTTTGTCATTTTGAAAAATATAGTTTAAAAAAATCTCTATTGTAAATATAGATGTAAATGTTTGCAATAAGTGCAGTATAGATTAGAACATAGATGTATTTTAAAACTTGCTTCAAATATTATACTGTGACATATATTTTAAATATATATAATTTTGTAACTATTAAATAGGTGTTTTAAGAGATTTTACTAATAATTGATACATAAATAAATCTAATTTGAAATATAAATAATATGGTTTTTATACAAATAGATTTTATGTTATTTAACGAGTTTGAATATTATATGGAAAGTATGAATAAAGTTTTTGAACACATTATGAATTTTGTATCTGAACAATTAAATAACATTCACAGTTTATAACAAGAAAAATTATTAAAATTAATTTACTTACTCTTTTCCTCAAAGAAACAGTTGTCTTCTCAGCTTTTTTAATTCAATTTTAGAGTTCAATATTATTTTAGTCTCTCTTTAATCACGGAGAGAAAGATACTTTCATTGTTCAGCACGTGGTTTGCAGTCTATGTTCATGTAATGCTATTCGGGATAAATCTGGAGCAAGCGGATCGAAAGTCCGAGATGCACGCAGGCTCCGGGACAATTGAAGAGAGAAGAGAATATGCCGGACCGAAAAAGAACCTTCCGGATACCTTGCTCATGCGCATCAAAAACTTCACAGTGATTGGTTTCATTTGATTGAGACAAATGGTCTCAATTTATTTTAAATACATAACTAAATCCACATGCCTAAATATCAATATTCAAAAGAATATGCAATCTTATTATATCCAAAAATTTTCAAAAATAAACTAACTTTTTCAAAAAAGAAAGAAAATTATGTTTCCTCAAAAGAATCGATGTTTTCTTCATATAATATACATTAAACTTAAAATATGATCTCTGGAATTGTCAGGAAATATATGTTTAGTCTCATCTTGCTGAGAAACATTTGAATTTCTAGGAACAATCATAAACAGTTATAAAAATATGAATTAGGGAAATAAATTTAAGGTGCTTTTTAATACTTAAAAGTGAACGCGGATTTTATATATAACTATAAGAAACTTAGTACTCAATTTTTTTAAATAAGCTTAGTTTATTAATTTTTTCTTATCAAACATTTAATTCCATTTTCTATTCAATAAATATTTTCACATAAAAACATTTATAACAAATTATTTAGGAAAAATAAAAATTAAATTCACAGTACACTTTACAGGAAATGTATTGCTTTTCATTAACATTATTCATAAACATTCTGGGATCTTATATATAAAAATAAATGAAACTTCCATTTTTATATTATGATATTTAATGTATTGATTTAGAAAAGTCTTTTTTAATAAAATATTGGCTTTTATATCTTAATAAAAATAATTAGATAACATATTTAAAATAACATTATTTAAAATTATTCAAGCAAATCCTAGTCACTTATAAAATATAAATAAATATTTAATGGGTATCCAATGTTTATTTTATCTATATTCATTACAAATTTTTAAGGCAACATCTACTAAATTAATTAGATGCTTTGAAACGTTTGTAATTCTAAGTATAAAAGAAGACTCATTAAAAATAAGTGGAACGTATTTTGAAAGGATTCTCAAAGAATATTAATAAAAATTATCTAGTTAAGATGAATTGAAGATAATCATCTAATTAAGATGAATTTTTGGGCATTATCTGTAATGAAGATATGGTCGAAAAAGGAGAAAGAAGCATATAAAGTTAAAAACCATATGAAGTTTTTGATTTTAAGAAGCATTGTGATATTTTGCACCCAAGAATTTTCATACGAATACTTCATATAGTACAAAATGTAATATATATATATATATATATATATATATATATATATATATATATATATATATATATATATATATATATATATATATATCATTTTAATGAAAAAATTATACACATAATGTTTATTATACATGAGTTACTAGTTTGATCACTTTTAGACGTATGTCATTTTTTTATAAAATGTAAACAAAGTAATAATAAATAACGAAGAATTTCTTCGATTGTGATGAAATTTCAATCTTCGTAATAAGATTTTGAAAGCAAAAATATTTTAATTGAACGTTCCAAATTTAAAAATTTGGTATAAAAAGAATGAACAATGAAATATCTAGGCTATCAGAACCACCCATTCTGAAGTATTATGAAAAAGATTGTCAAAACTTCGAATGAATTTGCTTCGAAGTTGACAACCTATTTTGGCAATGTATGTATATATAATAATGCCTCCGAAAAAATCAAAATATTCCATGTCAGACATTGAAGAAGCGTTCATATAAAGTTTTTTTGAACTACCATAAGGATTTCAACGATCAGATGATAGTGGCAAAAATGGGTGAACAACGATAGATGTCATTCAAATAGCTAGAATTGGCTTGAAACTCACAGCAAATTAAGAAAGGATAATTTTCAAAGCAGATCATTCCAATGGATTTTTGGTTAAAGAAGTACTTAATGTGCTATATACTGATACTTTTCAATATGACCAGCAGCAGATGACTGAGAGAGGGAATTCTGTTAACGCGCCGACTGTTGTGGAGTTTAATTATCAACCCATTATGTTATATCGTATTAGTGAATGGCTTAGTCAACTAAGAAGAATACTGTTGTAAACGTATGCTATTTTGCGATTAAATTAGTCAGAGAGTGATTTTGTAGTAATTAAAAATGGTCATAATGTTTGTCTTAATAAAAGTCGTTTTCATTTAAGTTTAATGATAAACAAGGATTCGATTGTTGGAATTTTGCTATAAGTATTCTATACCACAAATTTCCGTTAAAGTATGTTATGACATTAAGTGTTACCCTCTTAAATATCCGAAATCCTTTGTAGATTTTTGTAGTTATTTCTAATAAACTTCCATCACAAAAATACAGTTCTACTACTTGTGCCATTTTTGAGCCATTCGGCAATTTAATTTCTACAAAATAGTGTTTTTTAATAGCTATGTACGTGTTATTCGGAAAAGTAGAGTATTAATTAAAGAAAGTTTCAGATGTCACAAAGGAGAGATTATCTTGGTACTTTGAAGATTAATTTCGACAGTTGAAAACAATTCAGCAAGAAATTTCACAGAATAGTATCTAGGAAATGTGTACTACATATATTGAGGATTTGCAAAAAGGTTACAAATTTACAGCCATCCTCCTCAAAACAATTTAATAATCTTTGAAAGCATTTTCTGAAATATTAGTCTTTCGCATTTTATTTAAATGTGCAAATTGGGTCGATAATTTTTTTTATTTTAATATGTAGAATGATAACACTGGTTTACAATTTTTTTTCTTTTACAAGGACCAAATAAATGAGGACTAATGTCAATAAGTTATTTAGTTCTTATAAAATGACTTTCCTCCTTTTATAAGGACTAAATAATTTATTAACTTTTCCTCAGTAAGGACCAAATACCTACGGATTTTTCCATAATTCAGAGTTTATTGAGACACATTTCTAAAAATTCTAAAATAATTGACACTTAGAAAACAATTTATGATAAATATTTAGTTAATTCTGATTTTCCTAAAAAGTTGCATAGTTTGATTTTTCGCTAAAAACTTTCATTAGGAATATCCCTCTTCATAGTCCAACAAAGTATGTAACATATTGACACTTCACTTGATGTAGTTCCTCTTTTCCATCGTAGCCATTTTCTGACGAAAATGCTCACCATCCTCATCAGAGAAAAATCCATGGGTTTTTAAAAAAATTACGGAGCCCAAAAAAGGAATAATGACATGTTACAGCCCATATTTTTTGCACATAATCAAATGATCGTTGACTAATTCTTTATAGTTTTCTTCATTACCATTGCGTAGAAATCCATAAAAACTAATTTTGAATGATTTATGCTAGGCGGTTTCAGATGGATTCAACAGTTCAGTAAAATGATCATCATGCGATATTATTGATTTAATTTGAAGTCATTTAAAAATTCCTTTCTTCAATCTTGCGTCACTTATTTTACAAAATTTAGATTATATATTCATAAATACAGAAGAACGTTTGTCCCTTGATTTAATAACAAAATTTAGAAGCAAAATTACCTTTTTGGAAAATATTAAAGGAGTTTTGGATTCATTTTTATCTCTTGGAATAAGAGATTCACCTTTAGGTCACAGTTTCCTTATGTAATAAGACTTTTTAGCCATGTTTATCATTGACAAAAAATTTAAAATTTTGTGTATCCAAGTTGTAAATCTAACAATAAAGCTATTAAGTCCCCGCATGCATTTCAGTTATATTTAGTGTACAGAATTTTTTAGCAATAATCTTATATTTTTATGTTTCATTCATATCACTATCATGACGACAAGTATTGATCGTAATTGTTTTCCATCATATGCAGTTTATAGCCTTCAAGCAGTTATATAGCCTTCAAACTAATATTCAGCGAGTCTGTTAACAATCGTCAGTGATGAGGCTATGTTGATATCCACTTACCTCCATTGCTGGACAAAGATTATTACAAACACATCATTTGCTTCTTTAAACAAGCAGTATTTAAAATCATTATGTCGATTACGATAAACGCATATCTACTTCTTTTTATGTAGATTCCCCTATTTGAACTTAAAAGCTTCTCCGATTGCTTTTTTCGATCTATTATAAGGTTATTATTATCTTTTTAAGATAAAGAGTGAGGCTCTGAGATGAGATACCTGTTTAAAAGTAGGGTCACTTCATTCTTTTCCTGCGGATTCAGTGGGAACTTGGTCGTAGTTATCATTTATGGTCGTAAAATTGAGACACTTTAGAAAATGACAATTTTAACTGTGATGCTTAGTTCTTATTTGTGGATGCCGAATCAGGATACTTTATTGTACTGAAAATGGCTTGAGATGGACATCATTCTATTAACACGTAATATATATTATAAATCTGAAAAAATCACCAGCTTTACAACCGAATTGCATTTCAAAAGATGCAAGTGATGCAAAATTTCATCTTAAAGACTTAAGTGACAGTTCAACTGAGATTTATTGACAGAAGTTGTGCGATTCATGCAAACACTTTCATGACATGATGGAACATTTTTCATAAATTTTTCATATCTGTTTTAAATTTCATATTTAAAACAAATAAAAGCACAGCCGAAGTATGGTACCATCTGAAGCAAAGTATTTGAATTCAGTGAATGTAAAGTTACATTAGAATCACAATTTAATTTTCTTGTGAAAAAACAAATTCGTTGAACGTGAATTTTTATAAGTTATCAAACATATTTATAACTAGTTAATATTTTATTCCATATAATACTTTTTAAACATTTGTATGATTTTTTTATTTTTGCTTTAAAAATTGTCACTGTCTTTTTGTAATATATATATGTATATATATATATATATATATATATATATATATATATATATATATATATATATATATATATATATATATATATATATATATATATATATATATATATATATATATATTTCAGTTTTAAATAAGCTGATTCAATATAAATGCAGTCAAAAGTAACGACATATCAATTTATTAGAATAAATAGTTAAAGTATATATTATTATATATTACTTTCTCAGTAGAAAAATTATAAAATATTTCATCTGCATACAAAAGAAAATATTTAACTAATTAACTTCACTCAATACACTATAATGAAATGTTTGTCTAAACAAAATATAAATACATGTTTTTCTAATTTAGCAAATAAATAATTATTGAATTAAGAAAAATATAAATTCACCCAAATATGTAAACTGTTAATTTTGAGTTAAAAAGCTTAAGAATTTACACGTGTCTTTTAGTTGTGTGAAAAATTATTTACCATCGAAAAAAGTATTCAATTAAAGATAAAGTTTATGAATATTTCCAAAGCTAATAAATTACAATTAATACTTCATTTTGGATTTTTATTATCATGATACATTAATTTTTCTATTGAAAGTGATTAATTATATTAATTACTAATCTATTCTAGTTGTACATAAGCTTCTAATTTTAAAATATGATTTTAAATTGTATTTTTTATATATATTGATTACGTGACAAAAGAATACTATTAAACGTGTGTTGAGACTCATTTTCAATTTATATTTTCAATTAAATAAAACTCATTTTCAATTTATATTTTCACAGATATCGAAAAATCTGATATATTTATGCTTTTTAAAGAAATGTTACATTTTAAATAAATACAAGAAAATTACAAAGCGAGTGTAATGGTGCAATCATGTAATTATTTAAGTTACTTAATGGAAATTAGTTAAATAATCTGTATTTCCTAGAAGTGTCACTCAAGCATTATTATGATTAAAATCCTTCCGAACATAATTTTATAATATTTTTTATTTTTCATTTATTAGTCTCAGACACATAAACATTTAAGATATGTGAAGAAGTCAAACGATTTTTTCTACAATTAAAATTCTCGAGCAGGGTAGCAAATGTGAATAAATGAAGTACTTTGATCTGGTACGTAAAACCATTTTCAATCAGAATACGCAAAAGCGATTCTTCCCGAAAGCTCCCTAAAATTCTCTCTACGAAGGGGAATCCCCTATTAACATCGAATGTGTTGTAGAATTTGGATCTCCTTTTTCATATTCATTCCTTTAAGCATTTGCTGGCACGGGAAACACAGACTCGTTCACATTTTGAGGTCATTGTCTCATCGCCATTTTTTGAGTAGAAAGGATGTATTGCTCAAAAATATCATGACTACAACTTTAAAATTGTTCTACGAAGGGGAATCACTTATAGAGCCTGAATTCTGCTTCTTTCCCTTTGGCTTTGAATAGTTCGCTTATATCTTCAGATTAAAAGCCCACGACACCATGGATCTGATCAAATTTCAGATCAGAGGGATTAGTAAGATGAAGAAGACTTAAAAAATTGTATTCAGTCAATTTTTTCCATGTGCTTTTTTGATTACTTATTTCTCAGTTTTGTTATATCTTTTTTGACATGAATTCAATCATATTCTATCATCAAAAATATAATAATTAAATTTTTACCTATCTGATTATTGTTATCTTATTTTAAATATTTATTAACTGAATTAATAAACGAGTTATATTATATAAATAAAGTTTCGAGTGAATTAACAGTATTCCTTTTATATAAATATAATTATTAGGTTAACAACCTTAAGTGAAACGGCAAAGCATGGAATATCGTTCTTCTGCATGACTTTGTCGGAAAAAGTCAGAGTTTGCGCATTAAAGCAATGCTCGCCCCTATTTTTGATAATCAAGGCATTATCCACGAGGAATTTCCACTTTATAGAACGAAGATGAGTACTTCAAGGCTAATTGAAATTTTGAACCGTTTCATGAAATTTCTACTGAGGGTACTATTTCAGTACCCACAGATAGGTTAATGGCTTTTTGTTCAGGACACTGCTTTCCCGCACACATCGAATATCATTAAACAGTTCCTGGCAAGAAAGGGAATGTTGCAAATTGAACATTACCATAATTGCCAGAGCTCGATATTCCTAATTTCTTCCTTTTTCCAAAACTCAAACTCGGTTTGAAAGGAAAGAGATTTATTGATATTCCTGACATCCCACGAAACGTGACGAGGTGTTTGAACTCAATCCCAAAAGAAGACTTTTTGCAAAGTTTTCATAACATGTATAGGAGATATTACCTGTGCATAGATATGGTAAGTGACTGTTTCGAAGGACAATGAAGTGACTTTCAATAGCATTTCTTCTACGTTAATGTTACAGGACAATCCCCCAGATTTTATTGCAAGAGATTGTATATAATTAAACAAAATAATTCTACTAATATGATCTATTACTGTCATTTATTGGAAGCAAATAATTTTATCTGTGAATTTTAGTCAAAGTAATTATTAACAAATATTTCAATAAAAATTTAACATAAAATATCATTAATTATTAAACTTCTTGTTTCGTTACCAGATTTAAAAACAATATACTGAAAAAATTTTTTTACAAAAAATATCTTAACAAAATTATGAATGTAGTAGACGATAGTCAGTTGAAGCTTGTTCTATTTCGATATAAGCAGAAATATTTATAAAAAACAAAATTAATTAAATTTTTCAATAGTATTTATTTCTGATACAATAATGAATTACCTTAGTTTTTTTTATAAAATATAAGCTTATTTATTGTAAGTAAAATGATATGACTTACATCTCAATTAAAGTCAATTATTAATATCTGTTTTTAAAATTCTTTTTATTTAAATGGGTGCACTATTTATTGAAATATTTATTCAAATTAATTTTATAAAATATATGTTGAATTTAAGCGCTGTTATTCCATCATCCTGAAAAACTATATTTGCTTACTATTACTTTAGTGCTTTCCGACTAATTTCAAAACATTTTCAAATAAAATTATATATTTGCATAGATAATTTCATTAAATAGAATATATTTCTGCTATATAGAGTATAATTTCAAAATTTCAAACCGAATGCAAAATTCGTGCTCGCATCAAAGATATTCCTAAAATTATTTTCATCAAAGCTTCATAACAAAATCAGAATTAATTATATTCATGTAGGCTCTTATAATATTTCTATAACATATCTCTAAATCAATACTTAAAATTATCCGAAATTTTACAAGTCTTCTCTTTAATAACCTTATGATAAATATTTTGAATGAGGCATAGTATTAATCCATTTGAATTATTTAATGAATTAATGTTTACCAATTTTAATAATTCATACAAGACAAATTCACATATATAATTAAATGAAAGTTTCATAAATTTTAATCAAATTTTTGTGCAATTTAATGAAATTTTAGTTTAACATATTTTAGTGAATACTACTTAAAATAATTACTCATGATAATTATAAATCTTGTTGGATATTTAATTTTTATAAGAAATTTTTATAAAATAGAATATTATTCAATAGGATGAAGAAATTTAATATACATTTTCATGTTGTAAGAGCAAATTTCAATTTTCAAAATTGTAAATTGAAAAAAAAATTTTTAATTTTCTATTTGAAGTTATCCATTTTAAATCTGTTATTATGATATTCATCGACAAATCCTTTGCTCTGCGTCTTATAGAAATCTTTAGAAAATAATTTAAAATATTTTACCTTTAATTTAAGAATGTTAATCAAATATTATGTCAAAATATGTTTTTATTACCAAAATAAATATTATTCCATCCATTTAAATGATTTCCTAAGTTTAAATATCTTCTTTTAAACACTACATGTAATATTTCTTTACATTTATAATTCAATTTTTATGCTTTTTAATCGTTGATTGATATTTAATGATGAATGACAATAATACTTCTTCTGACAAAAAAATTTGAATAGGATAACATTTAACTTGCATTCATTAACTGTTGTTCCTCACAGTTTTTATGATTTAAAATTATGGAAACAATTTAGACGTTGATCAATTAAATCTTGATGATTCATATAAAAATTAATTATCAGCCATTTTGAGAATAAGGCAATTAGAAGATCAGATACATGTTATAGAAAAAAAAAACAATTTGAATTTTTACGATACAACACTGTTATTTGGAATTGTTTATTTTTCTATGACGTATATGCTTTGAACCGTAAGTTTTCTTTTAAAGCATTATTAATGGTGTGTTATACGTAAATGCTTTAAAAACTTACCCGCGCTTCATTCTTAATGCTTTTTGGAAACATTCAGCATCTAAACATATGTTTTTAGCTCTTAACTCCTTAATATGTCAGAATAATTTAGTAAACACACACACACACACATATAAAGTATTCCAAAGAAAATCCGTGTAACTCTGAACACAAAATGAAGGCCAAAAATAAAAAAATACCATTTTTAGAATAAACACTTCCTTGGAAACGTTCCTATCTTTATGTAATCCCAGTCCTGAGTAAATCTGTTTATTTAAGCGAACATTTGGCATATTTTACGCTGCCTCCTTCTTCTTTTACTTTTAAATTTTATTTCCAAAAAGAAATTTCTAAATGAATTTCACTTTTATGGTGATGCCATCTAGGTACACATCTCATCAGAATTGTTTATTTCTGTGCACTGAAAATGTCTTGCTGTAGTTCAGTAATTCTCTTTCCAGTCTGGAGAGATTATAATTTTTTTTAAAAATAGTCCCCCTAAAAATACTTCATGTGACAAAACAAAAATCTGGAGAGAGAAAACATAATAAATTGAATAGGGCTTCTCATAGTATATTACTTGAAACGCTTAATGTAATGACATTATAGTCAAAAATATTACTACATTATAAGAAATAGAAGCATCAATGCTTAAACTATAAAAATGAGAAGGCAATAAGGGAATGCATTTCTTTTACGTTTCTTTCGATTATATAGGAAGCAATTTGCTTAACATTTTAAAAATAATTAAATTTGAAAGTAAACATTGATTTAACTGTCACAATATAAACGCAGATATGAGGATGAATAACCTAGGATATCTATAAAACGATTAGTTTACCAACATTAAAGAAATTAGTCCGATAAAACTTCAATTCCAGAAAATGAAGAATTTCTTATGAAATCAAAATCGCTATTGTATCTTAGTGAACCTCTTAAGTGCATGTTCAGAAGAATTACCTACAAAAACCCATATGGAGAAGAATGGAGAATTACATTCAAAAATTTCCACCAAGAACGTAGTATTTATTTGTGGCTGAATGAGTTATTTGACGTCATTTTATGAGTATTAATTTAAGCTAAAAAGAGTGAACTCTTTAAATTAAAAAAAGTTCTAATTATATAAAGCAAGTACGAAATTTTTGCATTTGTCATATAATTTTTTTAATTGAAGTAGCAATCCTAAAAATATTTTCTTTTTCATAAGGCAGATAGGATTACATAATCAAATATATATATTCTTAATCATTCTGTTAATTGCATCAGTAAAATTCGAAAGATATTATCTATGACACATTTAACTTAAACTATAACTTTCATTTTCCAATCAAAAAATAACGCTTCTTCTTGACTTATTTTGTTATATCAGATCATAAATCATGAAGCATGAAGATAAATGCACATTACAACAGACTATAACTAAACCCCCATTTTTAAATCTTATTTTGTAAGTCAATTTAGATCAAAATATTCTGATGTTATCTTTCACACTTTCGAAAATTCTATTTTCACTTAAAAAGAACATTTTAAACAATAACATAATTTATCCCTCCAGAAACGTGACTTTCTACCAGTTGTGTTCTGAATTTTCAACGACAGTAAGTATAATATTGATTTATAAAGCTTCCATTTTCAAATGTGATCGCAAAATTGAATAAATAAATAAAAAAACATTACTACCAATAAAGTACCTAACTGTACAAAATATGTATTTATAAGGTTACTTTTCTTTTCTCTTCTTACGTGACAAAAATTATTAAATATTTCTTGTAAGTTGCAGGTTTCAAAACATCAATAGTTTTCAACATTTTAAGATTAAAGCATTTGAAATATCAATAAAATATTTTGTTTGCAGCATAATTTATTGTTCCTTACTGAAAATTTTAAATTGATTTTATATATTTGATATTAAGAATTTAACCGAATAACATATTTGCATTTCGATGAAAATCATAAAAAAATTTTTTAAAAAAATGAAAGAATATTTTTAGACGAGAAAAATTGTTCAGTTTTTTAAAAATTTCATAAGTTTAAAAATATTTACTTTAATTTTTTGCTAGGACTAACTAACTATTTTACTTTTGAAGATGACACATCTGGGAATTTTCAACATCCCCACTCAACATTCCAATTGTAATGCTGATTCAACATGCAACATGCATATGATGAAAATAATTTTATATTTTACAAATTATAATAAAAATAATGCTTCTATAATGAAATTAAAATATATTATTCTTAAAAAAAATGTGCGGTTTTTTTTTTTTTGAATATGTTAATTTTGATTAAAAGATGCTACAAATTGACTAATTTACAAAGTACTATAAAAAATTCATTTGCTCTTTCGATGAATTTTTGGATTTCATTATTATTTTATTGTTATATTATTTTAAAGTATGTTTTATATGTGTCTGTTTTATCTATTTTAGAATAATATCCTTCTCATCAAATTATTGTTTTTATATTTTGTGTACATTTCTAATAAATTTGGTTTAAGTATGGTGTCAATACAAAATTATGTTATACAGGGCTCTTTAGTTAATTTTAAGATGCATTAGGTTATGATCATAAGCTTAACAAATAGTAAAGAGCCATTATGCTATAGATTTACAAATACAGAGCCTGCCATTAGCTTTGATTAGCTTTTAAGGCAATCCCGTTTGGTAAATGAAGAGATAGTTCCTTCGTTACATTATAATGTATTCCTTTAATGTAATTCCAGACAATGAAGTGATATAACTATAGGACATAATTTGATTAGCTTTCATGGAAAAGCACAGAATTTGCATTAGGATTCTAAAACAGAGACGTCCTCTAAAGATCTCAATTAATTTGGTATTAGAAAGTAATTTCTATTCCAAAGATGTTTTCAAGTTTTATGTGAACAAATGTTTTCACATTTTAATATAAAAAACAATTATGTTTTCAAATGATTTAAACTCAAATTTCTATACATATCGAAACTCACATTTCACCAGACAACTTTGTTCATTATTCATAGGTAATAATGCTTGAAAATTTTAATTTTTCCTTAGAAATGAATCATTTTTGTGTGTAGCCATTTATTAATGAATTGCAATCAATAAAAATGTATGATTAATTAAAGATCTGTCGAAAAAACTCAGGATTAATAACAGATGTCTTTGAAAATAATAAACTAAAATTTAGTCACAGTCACATCACTAACAGTACCCACTGATAAAAAAATCATTTTTGCTTTTCTAAAACAGGAATCAATTATTTATAGAAAATGTAATCATGTAATATCAGAAGTTTTATGAAGCATATATTTATGAAATAAAACTATTTATAAAATATGTCAAATAAATTTAAATTAGATTTCTATAATGTTTAATCATATATCATTATATGAAATTTAAGTCTCTTCCGTTATGTTAAATTATTTTAAATTTAAAATTTAAGTAATTTTATTTACAAGCAATTACAATGTGAATATAATGCAAAAACACAATTGTAAAATGAATATTTATACTTGATATAGTATTTGATATTTTATGAGATTGATTAAGCACTTTATGAAATACAAAACTTTTTCTTTTAACATTTTGTGATGTTAATAGCACAAAATTTATCGAAAATAGTGTTCCAAAAATCATTAAAACAAAATCTTTTCAAGTTTGATACATAAAATATGTGAAGAATGGGCGATACCTATATTTCCACTATAGCATTATCAGATTTTACTGCATTTCTCAATTACGCATATAGTTTTCCCCATTTAATTTCTCTTTTTTAAATCAATTTATAATTTTTGAAAGACGTTTCTGCCCTTCAATTGTGCTATGCATCTGTTTCTTATTTATATTTAGTTCAGAAAATTGCATGATTAAAATATTTATAAAGGATAATAAAATATTTTTTCAATGTTTTTTCAATCAAATAATAATATTCAAATTATTATTTGATTTAATGTTGTTTTATGTTATCATTGTTTTGTGTAATTCGTCTTGTGTAATCGTAACTATTTTTTTATTAGAACTACATAACATTTTTTCAAAACTATCAAAATTATTTTCAATTTTAAATTCTCAAAATCAATATACTAGAAAAAGTTCTACAAGGAAAAGGAATTTGAAATATCATAGTTTATTAATAATTTTTTCTTTGTTGATCGTATTAATGTATGGATTATTGATATTTATAACTATTTGTATTTTTATGTAAGATATTATAATTTATAAGTTCTTAATATATTTTTTCGTATTCTTATGGGTTAAAAAATGATGTAAATGTACAAAAACATTAATAGGAGTATACAAACATTTCAACATTTATGTACCCTTATTTTTACTTCTTTACTGATAAAAAAAAACAATTTTTAATCGATTCCAAGTGTGGTAAATCAAAATATTGAAAAAAATAAACATTTAACAACTTTGTCTTCTTACTTTTCAAAAAATGCAGAAAAAACTGCAGATGTATTCAGAGCGCTAATGCAATTTTTTCGAAAATATTGAAAATCTCGATTTTTCCCGCAGAACTTAAAAATAGTGCTAAAATTTTTTTCACACAACAAAGCTTGTCAGCTGAATTTTTAAGAAGTATTAAATACATTAAAAAATATGATTTAGAAGTTAAAACTTTTTCGCGTGATTCTTTGAATCTGCATGAAGTATGTCATTTCACAATGAAAATATTTTACGAAATACATACATACATATATATATTTGTATATATTTATAATAAAAAATATTAATATTTGAAACAAATACTAAAAAAGGGACAATAAATGAAATAGATAAGACTATTTGCATATAGTAAACAGAACATGCAGCTAATAGACAAAGAAAATTTAATTTGATGTTTAAAATTTGAATCATTTAAAAAAATATAGAATAAAAGGAAAATGAAAAAAACCAGAATAAATGAAATGAAGTTGCGGCATTGCCAGATTCATCAGGGAGTGTTGATTCATTGATTATTGTTCATTTGAATTATAGTGTTTTTTCAAATTTCCTTTTATTCCATATGTTTTTTAAATGATTCAAGTTTTAATCTTTATATTTAAATTTTCTTTATTTATTGGTTGTATGTTCTATGGTTTACTATTTGTAAATAGTCCTGTCCATTTGATTTATTCTTCTTATTTTAGCATTTAATTAAAGTATTATAACTTTTACTTATTTATATTTCGGTAAATATATTTAAGCTGCTTTCGCGCTGAATGTACGGTCAACATTTCATTTTTGCACATCACATATTTTGTATTTACTTCAAAGTATACCTCAGATATTTCTAATTACATGTTTTATATATATGTGTGTGTGTTATTGTTGACCAAATGACGGAAACACTTATAATCTTCTATTAATATGATGTAAGACCGTGTTTATCAGTTTGGATATACCTAAGAATCGATTTTCATACAAGTGGCTGAGTAGTTTTTGAAGAATACTGAACCATATACTTTATGGAGTATTCTGAAAATTCAGTAAGAGATGTTGATTCCGTATTGAATGATTTAAAAAAGACTATAATTGCTTCATTATTGGGCTGAAATGAATGGGGAAGTCAAAGTAGATTTGTAATCTGCATATAATCTTTATACATATAATCTTCATGTCCATCAAATCATGATTGAAAACGTTTCATTGCATGGTTAAGTGTGCTATCCTGGAAAATTCCAGCTCCTGTATGAAAAAATGTTTTTGTCCCAAGATGGGCATGGTAAGCTAATGTACCTCTGTATAATTCCTACGGTCGAGCCCCAACTCGCGAGGAAGAAGGACGTCTTTTTCCCGCGCTCCTGAACTTTCCCTCTAAAAACATAAAAAATTACTAGAAACAGTAGAATTTCTATACCTTTGTGAGTGTCAACAAACTGTGCACGTCCTGTAAAAATTTGACGTAATTCGAATCATTTTTGTGAGTTTTATAAGCATTTTAGTGCAAATATAACAGCTTTTCTCAATACAGCGGGACGTTCCTTCTAACAAAGACCGCCCAGCAACCGGCCGAACAACCCCAGCAACGGAGCTACGTGTGAAAGATACAACGGTTAATTTGAAGGTCACCCCTCATTGGGAATTGTAACGGATTTGTGCTAATTTATTCAGTTTTTAATCTGCTCAAATTTTGTAATAGTGCGTCAAGAAAAAGTGTGCTTATCAACCATATTAATTGAACACTTAAAAAAAAAAAAAAAAAAGAAAAAAAGAGAAAAAAACTTTTTTTTTTTTCGTTTTTGTGCAATGGATACAATATTAATCAACATGAGAGGCTAAATTAAAAGGTAAGTGCCCAGGTGTTATTTTGTTTCATGCCGCACACTTATTCTGAGCATTTTAATGTGCAAATTAGGTTGGTAGGATGACTGGGTGTGAAGTTGTAATTATTTTAATAAAATAAAAAATCCATGTTTTTTGGCAGTTTTTCAAAAAAATATTCTTCCTCTTTATTAATTAGGCATTGATAACTTCGTCCCTAATTGTCCTATCAACTCAGAATAAATTCTATTTAGAGTGGATATTCTAACGATTTTAAATATGTATATATTATAATTCTATGTTAAATGTTAAATTTTTTATAATTTTTCAAACTTTTATTTGCAAGACATTATTTTGTGTTTTTCTATGAGTTTTAGTAGTAATTTTCATTTTAAAATCCCAATAACATTTTAAATATTTATCAATCCACTCCATTCTTTTCATATTTATTCGGAGCAGATTCCTGTGATTAAACATGTTTTTTTTTTTTTTTTTTTTTTTTTTTTACTTTTCAAAAAATAATCATTAGTAGATTTAGATGTTGTCTGTTTAGTGTTGTTAAAATCTGTATTTTTCTCCCTATGGTTTTCAATTCTTCCTCGATGAACGTGATGTCCGATTTTACGTACCCTCCATGCCCCTTTGTTCAACTGCACCTTAACCCTTTAGGCACCAAAACACCCGCTCTTAATTAATTAGACTAAATACTAACCACAGCGCTTTTCTTCACTTTATTTATTTATTTTTATTATTATTTTTAGTTTTATGCGCTCCTAACGAATTTACTCAGTAGTAAATCTTAGTTGGTTTCTTTTTATTTTATTTATTTATTTATTTTATTTTTATTATTATTATTTTTTATTTATTTATTTTTTTTATATACTATTTTTATTTCTATTTTTTTTATTTATTTTAATTTTTTTATATTTTCAATTTATTTTTTTTATATTTATTTATTTATTTTTTTCCCTTTATTTGTATTTTTTTTTTAGTACTTATTTTTTTATTTTTTTATTATTTTTTTTTCATTTATTTATTTATTTATTTTTTCATTTATTTATTTATATTTATTTAATTTTATTATTATTATTATTTTTTCTTCATTATTACTATTATTTTTTTTAATTTTTTTTTCTATTTATTTATTTACTTATTTTATTTCTATTTTTTTTATTATTATCATTATAGTTATTATTATTTTTACTATATATATATATATATATATATATATATATATATATATATATATATATATATATATATATATATATATATATATATATATATTTTTATATCACTTTTAGTCCATTTCTTGGTTTACTTCCTCCAGCTTTTCATAATTTCTTGCTAAATTAGCACACAATTTCATTTTATTTATTTTACTATTATTATTTTTGCTTTTGTCATTTTGCTTGGTGTTAACTCTTCGCAAAAGTAGAAACATCTTCACATAGGGATCTCAATCAATGATGGCTTCCCAGAGTATTCCTTGCTATCGATATATGTTTTTTTCTTTATTTTTTTCCACAGGAGTTTGCTCTTATGGTTTGTACATTGGGTGCGTGAGTGGTGTGCGGCGGAAATGACTTGATATCTGGGCCGCTTCCGATGTATCATTGCAATCCTTCCTTCAATACTTAGCTTTTTATTATTTCGCTACAGCTCAATTTAACACTTCTTCAACTCTCTATCATGGCATTGTCTACAAATATCACTTCCACTCTAAAATTGTCTAAATCATCTTCGAACCCCTCGACCACGGATATTGTGGGTCTTAATCCATTAATGAACGAATTAAATCGTAGATCCATTGTTGAAGAACAAAAATTAATTTCACCCTCCGAACATACAGCTAATGACGACACAAATAAAGATGTTTTTCTCACCAACATTTTGGAAAACCTTGAGCGCATAATCACTTCAAAAACAAGGGACAAATTTAATCTCCCGGGCTACAAAAGAAATCAGGCTTTAAACCTATTGGGACAACTCAAGGGGCATTTGCACCCCTTTCCAAGCTCAGACAAGCATGCAGAGATTGTACAAATCAACCATCAGCTCGCCCAAATAAATGTTAAAATTGAAGAAATAAGACAACTACAACAGACAACGAAATCCCTCGTTAACAACAATAACAGTTTGCAACTCACAAAACCATCCTACAGTTAGATTCTTAAGCGAAGAAGCGAAAAAGATTTAAAGACATCCATCATCATAAAACCTGCAAAAAAGAATCACTAACCTCCCTCAAAACAAATCTTCAAAATGTCAAGAGCAACATCTGTCCTAGGAAGGTCATCTGGGGTAAAAATGTGGCTAAAGTACAATGTAACTCAGCAGAGTCCAAAGAAAAACTTAAAAGTCAACTTAAGGAAAGTAAATTCAACTTACTAGATCCATCACCACCAAACAAAAAATTAATACTTCTAAACACCCCAAACTCAATTAACGAAGATAATATTTCTTCTATAATCCTCGCAAATTATCCGAATCTGGACAAAAATACAACAATCAAAATAATAGAAATAAAATCACATCGTTCTAATGAGAAACTACAGCACTTAGTTATAGAAACCGACAAAATTCTAGCACGGATTCTAACTACACAGAAACATATTCATTTTGGCTTTCAGACAACCTACGTCCGCCAGTATCGGCCAATTATACGTTGTTATAACTGCCATTACTTCGGCCACCTTAGTAAGTCTTGCAACTCAAAAAGAGTTTGCGGTCGATGCGGATATGGCCATTCCGAAAGCGAATGCTCTGCAGACTATGCAGATTGTATTAACTGTTACATAGCCAACAAACATGGAGCAAACTTTGATTCAAATCACGAAACTTATTCTCCACATTGCCCTATCTACAGATCACTACTCTACCCAGTATACCACTGAAATAACTATTTTTAGTAAGGTCCTACTCCGTCTCTTATAAATAACACTGGCTTTTACACCTCCAAGATATTCACCACTAATAATTAATGGATTCAAAATCAATTAAACATTTTAAACTAGTTCAAATAAATCTCCAAAGAAGCCGATCAGCAACAGCCCAATTAATTCACTTCATCTGCGAAAATAATATTGATATAGCTTTTATTCAAGAGCCCTATGCAAAATCGGGAGAACTACGAGGAAGTCCATTGAGTTGGAAACTTTACTACGAAACAAACCCTGATCAAGCTCCAAGAGCAGCAATTATCTTCAAATCACCACTTAATCCTTTGATCATTCTAAAACACAGAGATGTCGTAATAATACGCTTAGACACTGAACCAGAACCAACTATATTTTGTAGTGTATATTCTTCCCCAGCAGAGGATATAAATAGAACTCTGGACTTACTAAAACATCATTTACACCCTTACAAGAATCTTCCAATATTAATTTCTGGAGATTTTAATGGACAAAATGTGCTTTGGGGCTATCCCAATAACAATAATAGAGGTCTAATAATAGAAGACTTTCTAGCGGAGCAGCAACTTTTCTTAACAATGTTCAACCTTCAAACCCAACCTTCACTGGACCTAATGGCCAAGGTTGGCCAGACTTAACTCTTACCAATCACCGAGCGTTTCACTCTATCCAAAATTGGGCAGTAAGCGATGAAGAGTCCTGCTCCGATCACGCTTACATCACATTTGAAATTAACAAAGCGCAAACCATATTCTTCAACAAAAGATATAAATCAATTAATAATACCCAAAAATTTAAAAAATGCCTACACTCCAATATTCAACCAATAGAGTCACTTCTAAGTTCTTGCAAAACTGTAATACATCTAGATAAAGTAACAAACGAACTAATATCGGTGCTTCAGAATTCAGCTGAACAAAGCTTCAAAATTCGACAACCAAAACAAATAAATAAACTGAATTGGTGGAATAAAAATCTAAGTAGTCTCAAAAGTAAGACCAAAGCACTTCGGAGACTCCTAAAATCAAGTAAAATTGAAGAGGAAAGAAAGAAATTAAGTACTTTATACAAACAAAGCTTGGCCATTTACAAAAAGGAAATTTTAAAAGCAAAACTCAATAGCTGGAAAAAATTCTGCACAGAACACACAGAACCATACGGGATTCTACAGAAACTCGCCACTAATAAACGTTTTCATCCGACAAAATTCCAAGCACTGAACTCATTGCAACCCCAAAACCAAGACACTCCATCTGTTTTACAAAACCTCCTGCAATCTGCATTTCCATCCGATGATCCAGCCACAGACACCCCAACGCATTCAAATATCAGGAACTCCAATTTCTCATTTTCTGGACCAGAAGACCCTCCTTTCACCCGTTTCGAACTGGAACATACAATCAAGCACTTAAATATTTCTAAAGCGCCGGGATTGGACGGCTTGGACAATCAAATAATGAAATTACTTTACCTTACGGCGCCAAATTTCCTCCTGCAATATCTAAATATATGTCTAAAACTTACATACTTTCCCAAACACTTCAAAAAAGTAACGTAATATTCTTTCTGAAAAAGAATAAAAACCCAGGAGATGCAACATCTTATAGACCAATCTGCTTACTTCCTGCCTTGGGAAAAATCTTAGAGCGATTAATATTAAACAGACTAAATCATTATGTATTCAAAAATAATGTCATTCATCCAAACCAGTTTGGTTTTATAACGAATAAGTCTACAGAACATGCCCTACAATCAACACTAATTACAATCAATCGTAACAAGGACCAAAACCTCTACTCAGCATTATTAAGCTTAGACAACTCTCAGGCCTTCGATTCCCTGTGGTGGCCGGGACTAAAGAAAACACTTACAACCCTTCAAGCCCCAGCCAATATTGTCAAAATACTTATCAGCTTCTTAAGCGACCGTGAATTTTACACGTCTTATGACGGAGGCCAAGTGTTCTGTAAACAGTCAAGAGGATGTCCCCAAGGCTCTGTAAGTGGACCTCTGCTGTGGAATTTATACTTTAACGCTATTCTCAATTATAATTGGCCGAATCACACTACAGTTATAGCCTTCGCAGATGACACGCTACTTATTGTTAATGGCTCAACAAAAGAAAATCTCAAACAAAACTGCAATCAGTCTCTAGATATCTTTTCCAAACTGTGTGAAAGTTTAACCCTTAACCGTCTGGGGTTCAGTGAAGAAAGTGCTTCATTTTTGCTTCGCGGTGGCAACATAGTTTTGGCTTTCACTGCAATGCAAGTTTTTCCCCCTTTAGAACTTGTCAAGAATACAAAAGCCTCTAACTCTTGATGAGACGTATTTCCGTTTTACCCTGGACCACCTCACAATAATCACATTCTAATCACTTACAGTGGGGAAAGACCATCAATCGTTGTCAGCTGAAGAAACCCACGAGTGCTAGTAGTTTTCTTTATGAATGTTCTGCTTGAAAATTTCTTCAAGTATCTATTATAATTTTTTTAATTACAATAAATATAAATTTTATTTTATTATTTTGAAAATTATTATCAATAAATTTAATTTACTTCTACGCAGTTTTTATATTTAAAATTCTTAAATAAAATAATATATATGATAGCTAACTCAATGAATATCTTATTATCATAACTTTAAAATGAGATTTTGCTATATATATATATATATATATATATATATATATATATATATATATTTATATACGCATAATCATTTCTTTTTATTAAAAATCAGAATTTTTTTAATTTCCCAAATTAAAATTGTAATGATTTAAATAGCTATTAAAACGCGTTAATTTGCAATTTAATTATTAATTGATTTTAATTATTGTCGATACTTTTCAAAGTCAACACTATTTTTTAAAATCATAAAATAATTTTCAAAATTATTGAAAGAAACAGCTCTGTTGCTTTATACACAAATTGAAGAGTTTCGACAAAATTTTAATGTAGCTTAAAAAGTAAAAAGCTAACTTAATTGCTTATTAATAGACTTCAGAGTATATTGTAAGCTATTCATTTCAGTTGAAATTTTGTATATTTTTTATTTGAAAATAAATTTTACATTGAAAACTTTTTTAAATATAATTTCAAGTCTATTGTTAGGGAATTAATTAAGCTTTTAATTTTTTTACGTCTTAAAATAAAATGTATTAAAATACATATTAAATTCTTTGTACAGAAAGATTTCTGTTTCTAACTTTGCGAGAAATATTTCTCGATAACAGATTCATGTTGTGATTAGATATATTTTATATTTCTTAAATTGTTTTGCACAAATAATAAAATGTTATATCTCATGCTAAAATTTTTAGAAGGAGAATAAAAGCAAGGAAATCTTAATGCTATTATTTCAATAGTATTCTAATAATTGAATATTTAATATAAAACATGTCAATATAACATTTTTTCAAATATTCAAATTAGTCCTGCATTAAATATTTTTCCCTTCACTGAACTAAAACTGCTCTGACATGCAAATCATTAACAGTGGCAAATTTAGCGAACTATTTTTTTTAAAAAAGTACTTTAGTGAAATAAGGATGTGACTTCCTTCTTTTGATGGTTATAAAATGAAAATATTTAGCTGTGTCTCTCTAGTTTTCATTAAATTAAACAAATATTTGTAAATAGTTTTTATTAAAGAAGTAAATATTCACAAAATTTATTTTTAAAAGTAAATTCATTAACCAGAAATGAATACTTTATCTAATTTCGACAGCATTAATTTTGCATTAAAGTTAACCCATTAGAAATACGTATCCTTATTATTTTACCACAAAGATAAAATGTATTTTTTATGTTAAAGACATCTTATTGAAGGTTGAATTATTTAGATTTATATTAGAATTAAGTCACATTGAAGTTTGTTTTCGTGTGTTTACACGAAAGTAATAAAAAAGTCATAACTTATAATACTTATTTGAAATAATCTGTCTCAAGAATATAAACGTATAATCTTTAGTGCAATTGTGCAATTCTGTTAGATATTGAAGTATATAAAAACAAAGCATAACACTTAAAATATATTAATTAAATTAGTAAATCAAAATATTTCTTTTACATGCTAAAGGAAATTTCTTATTTTCCGGAGTTTGTAAGAAACAAACTTCTATTCAATGATTTTAAACTATATTTGCGAAATATTAGTTTAACATATCCTTAATTTTATAAAAAAATTAATAAAATAATTTTGAACCTCATAATTAAAGAATTAAACAGTTTAACATATTATCTGCTGTTTTCCTTATACGGAATAATGTTTGTGATTACTGAATTCAAACATTTTTTTAAATAGTTAAATTGATTATTAGAGTTTATGGTGAAATCATATTATAATGCCTCTGAAATAGATATGCATTTCTTAAACAAATATTTAAGGGAATATTTCTCGTAATTTTTCCAAAATTCGGAATTCTTGATGTATTTTAATATCATTTGCCGGTCCTACATCAAAATGTGAATTTAGTGAAAGTTTGAATCAAAATTAAAGTTTTCTTGCTGAAAATAATAGCTTCTTTGTAAAGTTATAGGCTTTAATCGTAACAAATTAATATATTTTTATGTGGAATGAAGAGTAACACTTTTTCCATTATAAAATTCGAAAATATTTATATAGTAGAATTTATTCCTCCAATTTTTGTAATTATTTTGTGATCTTAATATTTTAAACAATGGTTGAAATATGTGTACTGAAATTTTGAGTGGTGTGAAGATGTCAACATTATTAGGATTGATGGTATTGACAAATTTAAGGAACTTGGGAATTTTCAAAATCCGTGGGAAACCGATAAATTTAAATTGAAAACAAATGTAATATTGGTATAGTAGATGCACATTTCCAATCAATTTATTTTGAAAGCATCTGTCTAATGATGTATTCCATGTGAGCGTGTCAATAAATAGCCTTCAGCTGGCCAGAACAAATTATTGAAATGTCATACTTTCACCTTGCCATTCTTGTTTGCGAATCTATCTATATATATAGGAGTGGGGTTTAATTTATACCTTCACTCTCAGAAGCTAAATTCTAGTAGTTAGTTGCATCTGTGAAAATATATATACATATATTACCGTTTTACAAACATTATGTTTGATTCAATCAGTGAAAAAGAATTTTATTTTTATGAAGAAGATTATTCTTCGGACACGGATAGTGAATTTGATGATCTTTCTGGGGCTCGTAATTGGTACCCAGTTGACAGTTCAGCTGCGATAGCTCCACCAGCATTTCCATTTACAAATAAATCAGAAGTCAACATATCTATAGTGGATTCTTCAAATCCACTGGAGTATTTTCGCTATTTTTTTAATAACGAAATTTTAGAATTCATAATTTTAAATACTAATGAATACGCCAAGTTATATATTGAAAGTAATGAATCAAGCCCAAGTTCTCGTTCAGCTCAGTGGGAAAATATAAATAAAGAAGAATTGCTGGTTTTTCTTGTGTGCGTTAATCATTAACATGGGTATTGTTCAAAAACCCAAAGAAGAAATGTACTGGTCAAAAAATACCTTGGTTGATACACCATTCCAATTAAATTATAAACAATACACACACACACACACACACACACACACACACACACACACACACACACACACACACACACATATATATATATATATATATATATATATATATATATGTAATATGTATTATACAACGAAACTAAATAATGTTATTTATTTAAAAACTATATAAAAAATGTAATGAAAATTAGTATTATATATATTTTTTATAAATCGCAATAATTAGAGAGTCTTCAACTATGAAAATCTAAATGGTAATAAATATAGAAAAGTAAAACTGTTGCTTTCTTGAAATACTTTCGATTTCCGCTCACATTAGTTAAATCAACCATGACCGTTCAGTAAGTAAGTTCCCAAGCCACGATTTCACGGCAATCCATCAATTCGGGGGTTGAATTTAAAGCACTGCAGTGAAGCCAGTTGCCCCTACCAAGGGGCTCGGGATAGCCGGAAAACGCACAGAAATTTTTGCCCGAGTGTACTCGGGATAGCCGGTTAAAGGGTTAAAATTAGAGATTTCCATCCCAAAAAGCAAAGCTATGATAGTTGGAAAACATGATAAATCCTTAAGATCCAACCCAAAATTAACCCTACTAGGTAAAAGCCTAAAGCATACAAAAGTATTGCCTTATCTAGGAGTCCAAATAGATAAGAATCTAAATTTCCTCGCTCATATCAGATCACTTAAGCCAAAAGTTCTCCCCATCGCACAAAACTTACGCTCAATGATTGGTTATAATTGGGGACTAAAGAGTAAATTTCTAAAAATAATATATAGCACCGTAGTAGAAAAAATAATTTCATATGGTTCTTCAGCTTGGGCTTTGCCCTTAACCTCAAGGAAAAAAGCCCAACTGTCATCACTGCAAAGGCACTTTACCATACTAATAACTAAGACATTCAAAACAACATCAACAGCTGCCGCAAATGTCTTGGCCGGTCTTCCACCCTTGCACCTAACATTAAAAGCAACTACAGTTAAGACAAAAGTCCTACAATTGTGCCAAGATGCAATTCTTGAAGACAACACTGCCCTGCTCTTCTCTAACTATGAATATCCGCACAATAAAGATGAATTACATCCGATTATCAGAAGCCATCAAACTAAAATTTTCAATCTGCCAAAAGCATCATCTAATCCAGTTATGATAACAACACGATTTAATATTTATACTGACGGGTCTCATTTAGATAATCAAACAGGAGCAGCATTTGTTGTTTTTGAAAACTCCAATCTACTGCATCAACATCTCATAAAACTACACAAGTATAATTCAGTCTTCCAGGCAGAAGCCCTAGCAATAAAAGAATCACTGCTTTATTCGATCCAGCATAAACTACAAAGTGTCACAATTTGGACAGACAGTTTATCTTCCCTAATGGCTTTAAATAACCCGTTACACAAATCCCCAATAATAAGATCCGTTCAGAATTTACTTTTTCACAACCAGAATATGAACATCCAACTAAGTTGGTTAAGAGCACATACTGGAATCACGGGGAATGAGGCAGCTGATCAAGCGGCAAAACAAGCAGCAACCCATCCAACTCTTCCGTTGACACCTTTAAAGTGGTCCAGAGCCAGTCTGAAATCAAAAATTAAAAATTATATACAGCAAAGCTGGCAATCTCTATGGAACAACTCGCCGAATGGTCACCATACAAGAAGACTAATACCAAAAGTTTCATCAGATGTGCTATATTCCAATCCTTATTTAAATTGTATCTTAACAAACCATGCGCCCTGCCCCAGCTACTTCCACAGAATAAACAAATCCAGATCTCCATCTTGCATCTGTGGCCAAATTGGTACACTACTGCATTATATCACAGAATGTCCTCAAACCAAAGATCTACATATCAAAAAATCATCTATTCAAACCAACTACCAGTTCCTAAAATTCTGCACAACGAACAAGTTCAGAACAAAAAAATTAATACAAATAATTACCTTCCTTCATGAAAAAGGACTCCAAATGTGTAAAGACCTGGCTGCTCACCAACAGAAACCTAATAACTCAGAAGCAGAGTCAACAGATCTCGAAAATTAACTAAATTTTTCAATTCAAGTAACAAACAAACTAATCACCAGTTTTTCAATTTCCAAAATTACTAGTACTTTGTACTTATCTAAATTTCAAGACACGTAAAGAACTAATTACATTTTATTCCTATAAACTTCTAAATTTCATTAACTATAATCAATTTCTGTTCGTAAATTATGTAAATATTTCAGCCATCCTTACTTAAATTTATTTAGATCCTGTTAACATTTATTTTTCTGTTTCACTTGATCCTATCTTATTAATTCTGTTATTTCAAATTTGTATTCCGAACTGTGATACAGTGGTCTACTGCGTAGATCACTGTAGGCTTGAAAGCCCCACCGTTGTAAAGCAATCGTCTCTCAAACAATGTGTCGAGCGTTCTGGAGAACCTCTTAAGGCTCAAGCTCCCAGATTACGGTTCCCAGCGGGCACCTGGCACTCCGTGCAGGGTGTCCGACATTCTAGACTGAAGTAGAGGCACAACCTGATAGCCAATAGGAATAGAACAGGGCCTCTTCTTCTCGTTGTCTGTCTGTATAATTCCTTCTACTGATCCTACCTGTCATGGAGCACTACAAATATATAATCGCAATGATTGGTAAAGGAAAATCACTCCTGGCTTTCTATAACATGACAGATCCACATCCATTATTAGAGGCTAGAAGGAGACAGTCATGACCATATGATTGTGCAGTAATGATATATAGGATTAGGTGTGTCCCCTTAAAACTTTCAACATCTTTGTATCTGCGAGAAGTGCATAAGACGAGTCATTATGACAATATTTCTTTCTTCCACTTATCAATTGATCAGGTTTTGTGAGTGTTACACCCCTTCAAATGAATTTTTCATTAATATGTATGATAAGTAGCTTAGAAACTACTGTTTCGAAGTAAATTAATTATAATTCTTAATAAATTAATTATAACTAAACATAATTCTCACCATTTACATACAGTTGATATCTTACAATCAAAGGCAGTCATTAGCAATGTTCAAACATTGAAGACGGTCGTTATTATTCATAAACATAAATTCAGTGCCCATGACACCTTTTAACAAAGAAACATGTTTTTGAAAAATAATGTCAAGATAAATTTTGCTTGTCATCGTTTCAATTTGAACATGCTGATCTTTTCTGCTGTCTAGTAAAATGACTCATCAAAAGAGCACCCTTGCACCACCACATTGTTGCCTGTGTTGTACTGAGTACTTGACGTTCTCTATGTGAACGTCCGTAGTGAATCGGACTCCAAGTTAAGCCTCGACTTATCGAAAAGCATAACACATACATACTGTGACGATATCCAGATTGCATATAATTTCAACTCCACGCTAGCCATTGGCAACAATGAGGTACCCTGAATGGAACACATCTGACAGGCCCGCGAGCATATACATAATACTGTCCCAAATTTCTGTGTACTGTTTGTCTTGAAATAATCGTATAAGTTGCTGACAAAAGCATACGACCCGACAGGTTCGCTGCTATAACCCGTCTGTTTCTTTTGACTGTTAGTACCACATACTGGTCGTCATTCGGTGTTGTTCTTCGGAGGTTACTTGTACTGTAATGTCTACTGACATTTCTGCTATCTGGAAATCGTTGCCACAGCCAAGAAATAACAGTTTGGGCAGTTCTGAATTCATTGGCTATTGCTATCTGCATACGCTCGCCTTCTAGATGACAAAGAATTCTCCCGCGTAAAACATCCTCCAAATTCTTCTGTGACATTGAACCACATACTGACTGGTTGTGGACATCTTTCTTCTTTGTCACAGATTTTTATATATCCCTCTGATATGTTTTCGTCATTGTGACGTACGCTTCGCATCATCACGTACTTCCTTTAAATTTCATAGAATGCTTGACCATGTGAGTAATTCTTCTACAGATTGCCTTTCGTATTCACTTTCCGTGTTCTTCTGGATTATCTTTAATTTATAAACATGTGATACATTAAAGATATCCCAGAAGCACACAAAAAACTATAATATCTAACCTACAAATATAAACTAAGCATACAATGTCTTGGTTAAAATTCAATTGACCTCTTTTGAACTCTGAAAAGAAGCATCTAAAATATCCCTGTTCTGTAGAAATCACAATAGTTATTGATATTGCAAGTAATTTTCATGAAACTACCGAGTAAGCATTCCTTATTCAGCAGTTTATTGAACAATGATTCGATATGAGAGAAAGTCACTGTATTAATCAAGTTAAATTTAACAAGAATGGTTGCCATGGTACATGTTGTAGTTAATTTTTATTCATAATGCTCGAAACAATCTTTAGAACTTTTTCTACTACGAAGAATTTGATATCTTTAAGAGCATTATTTTTAAGGATTTTATACTTAACACAATAAAACTGTTATTAACAACCAAATACACAAATAAAAAAGTAACTGATAAAAAATAATTTTATAAATATAAAATATTTATTTCATAACGAAACATATTAAAAAATATTTTATCTTCAATGTGACAATTTCTATTTTATATAATTTTATTTTAGTCACATAATTTTCAGGAAAATAATCGTTATTTTCAACTATATATAACAAATATTTTAACATTTGTATAAATATGATATTTGTATAAATACTAATGCCAATGAGAGTGGAAAAGTTTAAAATTAATAATGGGTTTTCAAACATTTATTTCTTTAACACAGACTTTATCAGATTTATTTTGTTAGACATAATCTTAGACCTGTGAGTTTATTTTTATTTATAAAGCAATAATTAGCTTTAAAAATAAATTTCTAAATGAAAGTTCTTATATTTTAATCATAATCTTTAACTTGTGAATTTAATGTATTTTGATTTTATTTTTTGCTCAAATTTAGTTAAGTAGAATTTTTATTCGGTATCATGCAAATTCAATTAAAACCACAATTCCTACATTTAACGTTATTATGCTTCTTCATATTTTTAATTTTACATTATGATTTTAAAGATAAATATTTTTTGCTTAAAATAGCAGTTCAAATTAAAATATATTGCAATTTTTAAAAAAATGCAGTAAAATATTTGTGATTAATATATATAGGTATCTAAAGACCCTCTAAATCTTTCCTTTAGAATATTTAAATATTATATACATTGCATATAAATAGGTTATAATGAAAAATAAATTTAAAATAGAATTAAATTAAAAAACGCATTCATTATTTTTGTAAAGAAAAATTTTTATATTGTCAACGACACGTTTTTGACATTCCAATATCAAAATAAAATTCGTAAATTAAACTTATTAGAGCTAATTATTTATTATTAATAATAATATTAAAGAGTGATCCATGACTAATTAGTATTGCTAATATTAAGATTTTGTTAAAGCTAAGTAGTACTGAATACTGTAAATATTTTGAAAAAATAAATGTTTATAACATTGGCTTATATCATTTACTCTATGCGTTCATTTAACTACAAATATACATTACTTTGATTATGAATTGCATTTTTTAAAATTTACGTTAAAAATGCATTGCAGAAATCAAAGCCAGAATTATTAGTTCCACTTAAAGAGATCACTCCCATAGTTAATCAATTTATGCGAGAGAAAATAGTAAGTAATCAGTGATTTGTTAATTGCATTCCAACTAAAATTCCCCTCACGTACAGTTGACTCGGCATTTTCAGATGTAAGCTTAATTAAGAAGTCAAAAGGTTCAAGAGCCTCCTAACTGATGGATGAGGTGTAGTTAAATAGGTCTGGGAACCAATTATTTAATGAGCATTGTACGTTTCAGAACTGTGGAATTCTGAAGTATTTTATTTATTGAAAATACATGCAAGTGAATGATCAAATTAAAATTTGACCAATTAACATTATGGAAATTAAATTAATTTAAAGGTTTTAATCATTACAAATATAGGAAATTTAATCACATTATTATAACTACATATTAAAATATCTATAAAAAGTTTAAAATTCGTTATTATAATTAAAATGCTATTAATGGTTATGGTAATAAAATTATCTATTAAATTGATTTTCTCATTTTAATGATACTTATTTAAAATGGTCTATTTACGGACGGGGATATTAATACTTATATTATTGTTATGTATTTTTCTTAAAGAATAGAGTACAATACAATCACACATAAGGTAAATTTAACATTTTTTATTTGTTTTATTTCGGTAAGCTATATATTTAAAATGCAAGTTCTAAAAATTTATACGCGCTACTATAAATTTTCATAAATTATACGCTACTATAAATTATACGAAAATTTATAACTGAAGCATGTTTTACACAATTTTTTCATTCATATCTATCTCATACAGAAATTTAGAATATAATATGGAGTTTCAACTTTGTAAAAAACCAGATCTGTCAGGTTATGACTGTCACGTGAGATATTATATTGTAAAATTAACATTAATTGAAGAATAAAAGTGATTATGATTGTTCAAAAAAGCTAATGTATGTTAAATAGAAAACATCAGTACCTGAGAATTCAAATATTTATTAATTCCAGTCCATATTTTTTGCATTTTCATTAATTAGAATCAAGAACAGAATTTATGATATCGCATTGTATACAATGTAAACTGTTAGACTGTCCAATGGTTAGAATCTGTTAGATTGACGTTTAAGCATTCAGCTTCACAGTTGGTTGTATTCGCATATCACAAGAAAGGCATCTCATGAAATACCAAAAGCATCAATTTAATTAACGTGGTGGCAAAACGCAGGAAAGAATCATCCTTCTTCTATTGCTTAAGTGTGGTTGGTATTGAACTCGTAACCCCGAACACTGATAAAATCTGTCCTATTCCCAGACAATTTTAAGTCCATAACAATGTTCTATTTCATGTACTAATGGACTAATTAATAGTAAAAGGTGTCGTTAGATATTTAAATATCAGCACTTCTTTCCATTAATAGGGGAAGCGTATTCATGCTGCTTTTCAAAGGAGAAAACCTTGAAAAAATCCAAATCACCCAAGCTAACAAATGTGATCGTATGATCATGAAACATATGGAATTATGACTATTATAATAACTGTTTTTAAGATTGCTGGTGATTAGATACAGTTTAGTAGTAACTATAAAAGTTAAATTTTGCTAAAGTGAAACTTGTTTATATAAAAAATAATATTTGTTTGAGACTTTCTACACACAAACCTGACTATATTTATAAGATACACATATAAAATGCTCGTTCTGTAAATTCGTTTAGTTACATTTATTTAAAGGTATTAAATAGTCTCGATTATAAAAAATACAGATTATCGTTACTATCCAAAACCTCTAAATTGTCAAATTTTTTTCAAAATAAAATCGCAACATTATTATTACATTTTTCCCTATAACATACAATTAAAATATACACAAATGAGTTTTTATGAACCTGTATAAAAATCATTTTGACAATTAAATATTATATATTTCAAGTATTGTGAAAGTTTTCACTATTGTGACAGAATTTTTATGAACGAAACTATGTTAAGCCATTGCTTGTAATTGTAGGTATAACTGAAGAAACTTGCCTAGCACTTAAACAGATTAAGCAATTACTCTTGAATAGTATTGGATCAAATCATAAACGAAGTAGGCATTTTTATGTTAGTAAGTGGATTACCATTATTAATCAATGTCGTGTAAAAAGAAAATAAAAATTTTATTTTTACTTGGATAAAAGTATTTTAATACAATGTAATTGATTATTATATATCCAATAATTGCATGTCTTTATTAATAAAATCTATATCATAACAATCAATAACTCAGATAATTTTTTAATGAAATTTATTTGCGAAATAAGATTAACATGCACATTTATGTTAATGTCAAATAAAAAAAATAAATTAAAAGTAAATATTATTTCTCAGAAAAAAGTAGAAAAAAACTATTTAATAACTCATTAAGCTGAAACTAAGTTTCATAAATGAAAGAAATATGTTCAGATAATATCACATTACATTATTCAAAAAATCTAAATTAATTATCTGATACATATTGTGTTTTCATTAATCAAGTTTTTCTAAATCATAAGAAATTACTTCAATAGAAATAGTCTAATTGTTATTCCTCTTTTTATCAACAAATGATATTCTATTTTTTGAAGAATTTACGTTTGGCTTTATGTTACCATGTTTTGCAACACACTGTGTATTTCATTCAATTTGAGATAATTTATGTTGAGTTTCTTATTCCTATCGAACCAAAATATTTTATCTTTCAAAATCTTCTTTCTAAACTTATAGTATTGAAGTGTCCGGTATTTGTGTTAAATATGTCATTGACATTAAAATAAGAGCAATCGCAGAAAATCATTTTCCAAAATATTAACTATCTATTTTTATAATATAATGACACTTCATTTCTGGTATCTAAATCATAATGCCAGAGAACCAATTATTTCATTCGAATTCAGTTCACTTCTGTTCATCATATTCCAGCCATTTTCGATCTTAGTCATTGCTGAACAGTTGGAGATGGACGTAAAAATTCTGCATGCATATTTGTTAGGGTAGGTGCTTGGAAGTTTTCCTCTCTTGCGATACGTGAATACAACTAAGTATCTATAAAAAGTCTTGCTGGAATTTAATTTACACGGGGAAAACTAAAATGCTCTAAGACAAATTAAGACTGTAAACTTATTCACTACGTGATATCAAAACACTTCGCGAAGTGAGGTTGACAGTAACTGCCAACAAACCACACTGTATCTATCCACAAAAAGCTTTGCCAGGTTTAATGAGAGCTTCTGGGACTTTTTACTTAAAAATAATACAACATATATTACATTATAAAATTATTTAGAGTAGTTAAACACAGTATTAATTTACATTTATGATAAATATTCAATGATATTTTGGGTTATTATAAGGATAAGACTAAGAAGACAATATATAAAGGTACAATTAACATATAGTTTTGTAATAAGGATAATTTCTAAATTCTTGATTATAATACTAAATTTAGAATTCATAAACTATATTCGCTGAAAGGTTTTTATATTCACAAAAAGAAAATCTCAATTCATTTATATAGTAAGACAAGTAAAAGAACGTTTGTTATTATCTATTATTTCAGAAGAATTCTCAATCCAATAAATAAGATTTTGATGGTTAATCAGAAGTTCAACTGTTTTATTTAAAATTTGTCTCTAGATGTATGATTAATTAAAATTCTCTTTTTCCAGATAGTCCTCTTTTTCTATTCCTCTTTTCCGTAAAATAGGAATACTATACCAGCCTTATTGTTACACCAGTATACTTTCCTATACCTAGTTCAGAGTTCAACTCAACCAGAGAAAGCAGCCAAGTGAGATTCTTTGCAATTTAGAAGCAGGTATCAAGCAGAAGGGCTCCAGAGATATCATTTCACTTGGAAGACATTGCAAATAGGATTAATTTAAAGTTTCTTAGCAGTTATTAGTGTACATGACATATCTTCTGTTAAGCCGGCATTTGATCTACGATAATGATAAGGATCTCCTAACCAATTAGAACTCTTAGGCCTTGTGTAAGTGCCTTGTGGGCAACCAATACCTTTGATGGCTAAGTCATCAATAAATTGAAAATATGATTTTTCTGTTTACTTGCTTTCTTTAACTGGGTTTTCTAAATTAAATTTCTCTCTAAAGCTCTTTTTAATATTTGATTAATAACTCATCAATCCACTTTTCTGAAAATGCAATCATTACAGAAATTTGAATTTCTATTGAATTTTAAAAATGTGTTTCTTCAAACTTCGAAACGGTTCTGTACACTTATGATGTTGCGATCTAAAACCATGTATTTTTTTCATTTTCGAGCATCAACTTTGAGAAATATAGTTTCATAATCATTTTTCTTTTACTTTTCTTCAAGTTTTATTACTTTTCTTCAAGTTAATCACTTAAATTTTTCAATTTAAATTTATTCCACTTTTAGAAAGTTTTCTTCATATCCATAATATTTGCAGAATATATAAAATTATTTTTTCTTTGACAATAGTAAAAAATAAAATAAAATTATTAAAATTAGCATATGCATGAAAAATATTTATAATAGTAATTGTTAAACAAATAAAAGAATATTTTCAGAAATTTTTATTTTTTTTTTTACTTAGAAATGACAAGATAATTAAATGTTTTAAATATCTTCTCTATAAAGATGAAAACAAGAGGAAATAATTTCGAAACGTAACGTTTCAGATTTTGTTTGGATATTTTTATCCCGTTTATTTTCTTAAACTTACTCTTGTGAATTTGTAAATGGTATTACTTTAAAAATACTTCGAAATATTTAAAGCACTTCACTTTTAATACCACTTTTGAATCATTCAGTTTAAAAGATCTATTTTTGCTTCTTGTGACTATCAAACACATAAAAACTACTTGGAAAGCAGAGACTTCCTTTAAATTTTCAAATCTTTAAGAAGCACAAAATAAACGACTTAAACAAAAATAACGGTCATATAAATAAAGAAACTCTAGGGAATTAATTTTCTTTCTAATGTCACTTTTAAGTAAATCGTTTTTTGCTGAAGAAAAGAGTTTTAATATCTTCTACATTTTTGCTTCTTACATATCGGATTTCTTTGTGAAAGCAGCAAAAGCTTAACACATTCACATTTGAAAACAAATGATATGCTATTCTTCCCACTTTCAAAGGAGATTGATTTTGAATTTTAGTAAGATTTTAGTTGTTAATTTCAAATTATTTGGAAGCAAATGAGAACATTCAACTTTGACAATGTATTTATGAAATCCAGAGTAGGAAAATGAAACTTCAGAATAAAATAAGTGAAATCATTAACAAACAAGTAGAATTTATCATACATTAATTATATAAATGATACCAATATGAACTGATTCCTTGTTAATTGTTCTTTTAAGATGTTGCAGAAACGCTGACAGTAATTTAATGTCAATAATAACTAATTTTTGTGTAAGAATATACATCAATACATTTGATGACAAAAAGTAATTCCTCATATTTTTAGATATTTATAATACTGACAATTTATATTTAAAAAACTAATCATTACAAAAAATGTATTTTCTATTAGCATTAGCAAAAAAAAATATACAAAACTAAATAAACTTAATTCATATGTAGTTGAAAATCAATTATTTTGAAGCAATAATCAAAATAGTAATAAATGTATTTAACTGGGTAGTACTATTATTGAAATAAAATGTTTTTAATATTGTTTAAAATAATGTTGAATGTATCCGAAAATTTTTTAGACAAATTATATTTCATCCCTATTGGTCTACGGATTTATGTTTAATAGAACAATTTCTTGGATTTTAAGGAAAATTTTCATTTGAAATAATTTTGAAAACTAAAAACATTTGAAAGAAATACAAATAGCTGATTTTTACTGTTATAAATATGAAATATTTGTTTCTTTTTTAATAGTAATATTTTAATAATAATAAACCTTTCATTAATAACAATGACAAGAATATAACAAAATGTTCTTACAATTTTACACTTACTAATTTTTTTAATTTAAAGAAACATAACTCCCGAATTATTTTCAAACATAATTTCCGAATAATTTTAACTCCCGAATTATTTTAATTATTTTTTAATTTAATTTGTATATTATCTAATACTATTTAATAACTGCGCACAAAAATTATATAAGTGTTAAGGATAAAATGTTTACCGGAAAAGTAACGTACAAAATATCGTTTACGAACTAGTTTTCAAATATTAAATGTTTTTTTATAAATAACTCTGATTATTAAATAACTTTGATTGTTAATTCGTAAGTAAGAAAAGACTATAAGATAGGGTTAGTTATTAAATTCAAAATGCATTTTAAAATTAGAAGTAGATAATAATGGAAATGAAATATACAATTAATGAAGAAGTCAACTCATCATTTTTTTTAGTATTTTGATCAAATTAATTCTTAAAAGAATAGCAGTTTAATCTATATAAAAATTTATGAACTTCAAATTCCAAATTAAAAGTTATTTTGAAAAATTTGAAAATAAAAATAGTTTAAAAACAGAAATCAAGGCCTAGCGTTAAAGAGTATGTGTTTTAATAGATTCCTAAATATTTAAAATGTAATTATCTTTTGTTATTTATATCACATATTTCTAAATGTATAAGTTCATTAAATTAAAATGCAAAGTAATAATACATTGTTTTAAAATTATACATTTTAGAAAGAAATTATAGGAATGTCGTCATAAAAATGAAATATGGAATTATAAATACTACATTAAAAATTAAAAATACAATTGTAATCATTATCGTATATAGTGTTTTAAACATATTTTTTATTCATAACATCATATGATTATATAAGTATAAAAATATAAGTTTTTAAATATTAATGAAAATTCTTACGGATAAATTATTAAAATAACAAGTTTTTTTTATTAAAAAAAGAAAAAATTAAGACTTTTTTAATTAAAAGATTGTTTAACCTTTTAATTTATGTCAAATATACTAATTTAAAATCTATAATATAAAAATAATTTCTGTTATATTAAAATAATTAAAAAAAGAAAGTTGTAGTGTGTGCTAATAAATATTATTGAAATAATTAACATTTGTAAAATTGTCAATTCATTCGATTGAAAAAATAATGAGATTTCATCGTTTTTTCCAAAATTTGTGTATCTGTAAATCCAGAGAACAAATCCAATTTTTACAAGTGGATTCTAAAAATTATTTAAGTAATTTCCATTTCTGTTTAAAATAAAAGAAGCTTGTAAACTTAATGAAAAAAGAAGTAATATCTACAAGCACATAAAATAAAATAGTGCTTAGAAAACATTTCAATACTCAAATGTAACATATCAGTCTCTCTAGTTTAGATTTATTCTTAATAATTAGAAGGCGATAAAAATTAGATACTGTGTGTTCTGGGTATAATCTCAGTGAGAAGTGTTTCTTGGGATTATTCCCTCTTCTAACAATAGTTTACTGCAATGATGGCCAATGTGCTTTTGATATTCTTATGCTCTTCCTTTTGACATTTTATTGTAAACAATTACAGTTTCACTAGCATAATCCTAACATAGTAAACTATGAACACTGACAGTGTTAAAGCATGAAATATGCATGGAATTTCTTTTTCTGTTTACTTTCTACATACGCGAATCTCTTGTTGTATATTAGTTGAAATCATCTCTAAAATACCATGCCACGTGTTACATTTATCAGTGCCTTAAAAATAATACTGGTGAAAAATAATAAAATTGAATAATAAGAGAAAGCATGAATTTATAAGTAATTATTTATGCAATGCTAAATATAATTACGGTACATTTTTTGAAGTTTATTACCTAAAAAAGAAACCTTGTTTATGTCATATTTAAAAAATACATGCTGATATTTATTCAAAAGTAGGAAAACATTTTGTTGCACTATTAAAATATTAGTATTAATTGAAACAAAATGTACTTTTTTCTTAAGATTTTTTAAATTTCAAATGAGAAGAAAAATTTTATTATAATTAAAAGTTAATAACTATGAGTTATGTTATCATTCAGCGTAACAAACTAGTCTTCGGTACATTTGCAAATAAACACAAATTCAAAATATAACCTACTTTTTATTAAAAAAATTATCAAAATGTAACCAAATAATTCAATAATTAAATACAGCCAGTATGTTTACTTGTATTAGAATATCAATGATTATTTATGCAAAACAGACTACTTAAGTTTAGTTTCTTAAAAATTCTGATTTAGATTTAATAATTAATGCTTTTCTGTAAAAATCAACTTTTACAGGAATTTTATGCATTTATTTTAATTTTCTTTATGAAGTTAACAATTGATTATTTTAAGTTAAACGCATTAACTTAAAATTCAATACTTTAACTCAACATTAACAGATAAAATTTCAATTTACTCAATAATTTCTGTAGTTATAATAAACAGTTCATTTAAAAAAATGAAAATCACAGACATTTCTATTTAAAAATATAATTCATATGATTTAAACATAGTTCAAAGCATTTAGTCTAAAGTTAAAATTAATATATTTATATAATATAATTTAATTATAATTTTTGCAATTTACAAGAAAGTCATTAACAAAAGTAGATAAATTTTTTGTGCCAATGGAATTTCTTCAGCAAACGTAAAAACTAGAATTTTGCTCACTCTGCTAATTTACATGAAATCTTATTCTTTAAAACACTTTAATATAATTGGTAATAAAATCTTAAGTATTTTATTGATAAGATAAATTTAAATGTGAGTTATATCTGAAATACACAAAATTTAAATACATAAAAATTTTAACATATGCTTATTAATTGAACTTTACATTATATTTCTAATCACTGATGTTTATCATAAGGGAATTAACTTAAAGCACACATAACCATATAAACTTAACTACTATACGAAAAACACAAAAATGGAAAACATTTTTGATTTTTGTCTATACCATTTTATAATTCTGATAATGGTTATAACTTAGCTTTCATTAACATTATATGCAGGTAAATCTAATATGTATAAACAGACAGAAAAGTAAGCAAAACAATTACTTTTAATTTAAATTAAATATTTAATTTCTACTCTCATTTAAAATTTGTACTTTGATTTTACGTTATACCTATTAAATTTTGCTAGACTCTGCTCATCAAATTTAAGCAATTTGGTAGGGTAAAGATATTTAAAGTATTCATAATCAATATAAAATTAGTGTGAAGTTTTGAAATTCTAGATGTAAAAATATATTACATAATATCCTCTATATTTCAAAAAAATTGTTTTCAAGATTTATTGATCTATTATTTATTTCCTGCAAGGTCATGAAAAAAAGTATGATATGAAATATGACCGCACCAATTGAAAATTGCCAAGGTATTTTCGCAATAAAATTTCCTCCTTTATAAAGGTGACATAAATTCTAGTTTTAAGAAATATTTCAGCAATACATTATTTTTCCATTCTACATAAATCAAAATTGATTTGAATGCAAAATCTGAAAGTAACTATTGTCTGGAATAAATATTTTTAAAGGTATTAATAAAACTACGTATGGAATCTATCACCCTACATATCCCATATTTTATTTTGCTTTGCAGATTTTTATACATTACTATTTTGTTTGCGAAACTTATGTTTAAAAAAGACTCGAATCGAAAAGTAGTAAAACATTAATTAATCTCAAAATATTTTTAGTAATATGTGCTTATGACAACGCTATTCAGCTTTATGAAATTGTGAAAATGGCGTTTTCTTGAAAAAAATACCACCAAGAAAGTTTGTGGTGTGTAAGTATATATATATATATATATATATATATATATATATATATATATATATATATATATATATATATATATATATATATATATATATATATATATATATATATATATATATATATATATATATATATATATATATATATATATATATATATATATATATATATATATATATATATATATATATATATATATATATATATATATATATATATATATATATATATATATATATATATATATATATATATATATATATATATATATATATATATATATATATATATATATATATATATATATATATATATATATATATATATATATATATATATATATATATATATATATATATATATATATATATATATATATATATATATATATATATATATATATATATATATATATATATATATATATATATATATATATATATATATATATATATATATATATATATATATATATATATATATATATATATATATATATATATATATATATATATATATATATATGTATATATATATATATATATATATATATGTATATATATATATATATATATATATATATATATATATATATATATATATAGTTAATAGTATAATTTATAAAATATGCAAAGAATATAATATAATGAGATAAAATACAATGAAAAATGCCAAATAGAAAATACATTGAAAAATTAAATGTCAAAAGTAGAATATAAGATGGAAGACAACACATTAAAATATTATAGCATTGAAATATTAAATGGAAAAAGATATATTGAAATATCAAATGGAAAATAACACATTGAAAAAATACAATGAAAAGAATTACATTGAAAACACTTTAAAGAAAGATAAATATAAATGGAATAAAGTACCAATATGGCCAGCTTCATCAGGGGGTGTTGACCACATTGGCACAAAATTATGGCTTTTCTGCAATGGCCCAAGACATAGTCTTAAAAAAGCCATCACACCCCAAAGCCATACCAAAAAATCAAACCAAAGCATCAAACAAGAAAAGAAACAAAACCCAATCCAAAAATATGCAAGTAGAATTCAATCCAATATATACAAGTCAAAATCCAATGCCGCTAAAATACAATGTTGCCAAAATACACTCAATACATAATAATCATTAGATTTAAATCACATCCAATTACAAATCCAAATCTGCAAGAACCTCACCAAACATATAAATTAGTGACTAAGTGTAAACACTATCGGCATTTCAAGGCTTGGGTGACCCTTCTATAGTATAAAAACTACGCCTTACTTCACTCTTATAAGCAATGCTCTACTAGCCAAATAGTGCTTAATAAAATTAGTTGGACTGTTATTATGAGTTAAAATATTTTCTAGTCTGTTTTTTTGTTTATTTATATTATTTAAATTATTACATATATATTCTATTAAGTTGATTAAAAATAATATTTTTATAAATTTTAATTGAAATGTTTGAATTCTAGAAAATCATCTTATTAACTTTGAAATTAAAATTATTAGTTTTATCATAAATGTCAGTAAATGTGTAGTTATCTTTTATAGTAATTGAAATATCTAGAAATTCAGTTTTTAAGTTATCAATATTGGTTTTTATTAATTTTAATTCTTTAGGATATATATTATTGTAAATTCTATCGAATTCCAGGCAATTAAAAACTATTAAATCGTCAATATATCTATAAGCAAAAGGTATTTGTATAATAAATGATTTTTCAAAGTAGTTTAAAAATAAATTAGCCAATATACTTGAAAATTTGGAACCCTGGGGAATGCCGTTAACTTGTAAATAAATATTTTCTCCATAAGAAATATAATTATTGTAAATACAAAATAAACTTAAATCTTTCCAAAAATTTATATCGATATCCAATATTGAATTAAAATCATAAAAATGAAACATAATAATATCAAAAAGTTTTTCAAGTGGAATACTGGTAAATAAATCTTTGAAATCATAAGTGGAAACATCATTAATTTTATTGGCGGAAATAAATTCAATTATAGGCTTATTATTCTTAATTATCCATGTATTATTTGAATTATTAATGTTGTCTAATATTATATTTAAATAATAAGAGAATAGATTACCAAATTTATCTGCATATGTATTGCTTCCACAAGTAATGAAACGAAATTTAACAGGTTTTTTATGGAATTTTGGATATATTGTAATGTATGGAATTTTAAAGTTTATGTTTTTAATTTTAAGTTTTTTTGCAAATGCAAGAATTTTTTTAAAAATTGTTGTTTTATTTGAGTTAATAATTTTGTAAGTAATTGAATTGGAAATTTTTTCGTTAAGTAATTGATGGTAAATTTTTTTTTTATATATAATTTTTTTTATAATTTTGTGCCAATGTGGTCAACACCCCTGATGAAGCTGGCCATATTGGTACTTTATTCCATTTATATTTATCTTTCTTTAAAGTGTTTTCAATGTAATTCTTTTCATTGTATTTTTTCAATGTGTTATTTTCCATTTGATATTTCAATATATCTTTTTCCATTTAATATTTCAATGCTATAATATTTCAATGTGTTGTCTTCCATCTGATATTCTACTTTTGACATTTAATTTTTCAATGTATTTTCTATTTGGCATTTTTCATTGTATTTTATCTCATTATATTATATTCTTTGCATATTTTATAAATTATACTATTAACTATATCTTAGTAATACTATTCTAGCTGCTTTTGCACTAAATGTACTGCTAATCTTAAAACATAAAAAAATTTTATGTATTCTTGTGCTTCTGGTTATATGTCTAACTTTGCATTTATATTTTATGTATTCTTGAGCTTTTGGCTATACATCTGATTTTCCATTTATATATATATATATATATATATATATATATATATATATATATATATATATATATATATATATATATATATATATATATATATATATATATATATATATATATATATATATATATATATATATATATATATATATATATATATATATATATATACTTGCTTATCTCCTTTACGAAATTTTAATGCATTGTTTTAATAATATTTCATTGACAGGAAAAAATGTAAAATTTCTGAAAGAATACACATACAGGAAGTTAAATGAAAAATGTATCTTCAAAATTATTTTGATGACAACAATTTCAATTAATTTATGCATTTCACGCAACTGGGACAATATTTAAGGCTACATAATATTTTTTAATGATAAGAGAGAAATTTATAGGACATAAGTTACTTATTTTCTACAGATCGCAATTAAATATTACTCTCAGGTGTATGCAAGTTCGTCATTCATAGATTTATCGGTTTCCTAATAAGCATTCCCAAAACTCTAATATGAGTAACTTTATGACCCACTTATTTAGCAGTCTGACGTTTGTTCCCTTAATTGGGTAATATTTCTCTATTGGTTGAGTAACACAAAAAAGACTAACTTCTGCACTACATTAATTGTTAGCATACATTTTATCTTATGCTCAGCTGATTTCCTACGTTATTTCTATAACTCATAATTTTTTCCTTTCGATGTTATGAATTATTACCTTCATAATTACTGAAGAAAAGAAACTTTCTTCGGTAATATAAATATTATATTATTGAGAGATTGCATATGCCTATTGGCTTACAAATTATGTTGAAAAAAATATCTGTATAAGGCAGAATTTTCTATACCATAATATTTATTTTAGAGTAAAAATAATTATTTAAAAAATTAATTATTTATTTTTATTAATTCAATTGGTATGAATTTCATTCTTCTTTTGAAAGAATATCATTTTATATTTAAATTTACATTTTATAAATATTGCTCTACATATGTACTGTTGTCATAAAGAAATGAACGGTTTGTATTTATAATTCAATTATTTAATAGTTTTATATAGTTTTGAATAGAGTTTTTATACAAAATTTGTTGTGGTGTAAATGCTGGAGTAGATTTGCACATTTCTAAGCAAAACTAAATTTTAGTTACCTTTTATTGAAAATATAATATCAGACATTAAAATAACTTTTATATTAACAATATGATTTAATGAAATAAAATATTCACAATTTAACTGTACATCATTATGCACATAGTTGTTATGATGCACATTTATGGAATATAAACTATTTTCCCTTTTAGGCATCTAAATTTATCTATTATACTTAAACTTAAAATATTTGATTTGAGATGGGAAGAAAGTCATAGAACACTGCCGAAAGAGGTGTTTTGTAACTATTGTATATGGTTTACATTTTAAGACTGCAGTATAACCCAACGGAAACATGTCATAAGGAAAAAACAATGAAATTATTTTGGTCATCAGCCTCACACTTCGCCTTTTAATGGCTGTGTTAATAACTTCACAATAGCATTCAACCTCTGAATTTCTCTCTTCAAAAAAATTCCTGAATATCCTTGCTTGTATAATCTTCCTTTCCTGTTCATTATCTTCTCTTATCAAATTAGAAAAAAAGTTTTTGTTATCAACTTGTTCTGTCTCTTCCTTCTCTTACATCAAATCTGAGAAACTACTCTAATCTTCTGTAAGGGACACCTATTTGCTTTCGCTCTTTTCTCTTATTTTTGCTTTTCTTTTCTCTTTTCCTCCATCCTGAATTATTTTTCTTTGTAAGTCTTTATTTAATTGGTCACTTCTACTCGATGTCTCTAACTAGGTCTACTTTCTGACCATAAGCATTTATGCAAATTATATTCATTTCTGACGATTCATTTATGCAAAGTTAAGTTCTACTTTCTTAAGATCATGTAGGCCAAACAAATAATTATAGGTTAATGTTTCTTGTTCCTTTTACCTAAGAATTAACTTTCTCGTAAGAAACTTCCATCTGATTGAAAATCTGTTATTAAATTTTGATTTGCTATACATATATATTTGTATTTTTGCAATTTAAAGACATCCATCATTGTGTCATGCCATGCCACATTCATATTATTAAAACTTCTCTTTACTTTTTCGTTTTCCTAAAACTGAATAGTAATCATAAAATCCAATAGTCATATAATTCATAAAAATATCAAGTTAATATTACCTAATCTGTAATCGTCACGTATACTATGAGGACAAAGATTATTTAATTACAAGAAAAAATTATCTGAAGGAAAACTTACGAAAAAGGGCTAATACAAAAAGCAATTGTTGATAAAATGTTTATGAAGAATTGAAATTGTTAAACACAAGTTACATAGTTCAACTCGAAAATTTAGAAAACCATATTGATTTGTGAGAGTTTAGCAAGAATCCAAAATGCTTTTGAGACAGTAAAAAGAACTGGAACAAGTTAAAGCAGAACGAACAGCTTAAAGCTGTTAGAATATATTAATATCCCTAAAATATGTATAATAATATTGTACAATATACATCAGATAAAAAGAAATATTTAAGTATCACAAATAAAAAGTGCCATATAATGTTTTATAATTTACAGTTTTATGCGTTGATATATTTTTAGATTTTTAATCAATTGAAGCACTGATTTATAAAAACTAAGGACCCATATCAAAACGTAATTTTTTGTTTATTTTTTGGTGATCTGTGAAAAACGTAGCTATTTTTTTCAAAAGCATAATGTTTATTCATAACCACAAAACGTCAAAAAGAATAACCATGACTAGTTGAGTTGAGATAAGCTAAGATCACAATATATAACCGATATATGACGAGCAGCATTTACATTAATATTTGTAAAACAGTGTGTAAGGTAGCCTACAAGTTTGGTTAATCTAAGCACTTTACATTATGTTTTGTAACCTGTGTCTCAAAGTTTCATTAGACACTATATTCTACCATTATATATGTATTGTACATTTAATTAATGTAAAAAATGTCATGCATACACAAAGTGCAGGCGAGCGCGGGACTGTGCTTTAAGTTTATGGGATGGGAATACTCACAGTACCAAAAGTCACTTAGTTTTGATCCAAGGTCAAGAGTGTGTGAAGAAGTCATACATGAGCTGATACTCTTCTGCCTACATCAGCAGAAGATTTTCGGTCGTACAAATCTCTAAAGTCCTCATTTTATTTCTAAACTTCTCGCCAGTAAATTACTCTTTTGATTTGAAATATTATCCTTGACTTATAGGAGTTATACCAAAATACGTCAAGAAATTAAATAAATTGTTAAGAATATGAACCATACAGTATTCCAATTCTTATTTAGTATAAAAGTTTCAACATTAAACTGCATAAGGTAAATTTAATTTAAAAAGTTTTTATAGAAAGTTTTATTCATATAAGGAATTTATTAAGATTGTTCATGTGTGATAATAAAGGACAAGATATGAATAAGTGCGAAGAGAAACGGCATGAGTAGCTCACTAGATAACCCAAGCAAATTACTTTCCAAAGTGAAGTTTTTATAAACATTTTAATAAATCATACAGCGTTTTAAAACTATAATACAGATTTGGTTCTTCGTTTTTAAGCTCCGAATTTAAAAAACATAAGAAATGGAAAGCGAATATATATTTTTCAAAAATTAAATTAAAATTCAGCGAAAAAATATTTGTAAATAAGTTCCTAATTCGTGAAAAATTGAAAAAAGTTTGATATTAGTCTAAAAAATAAATTTGAAATGTACCATAAGTAAAAAAATAATAAATTCAATTAATATTTACAATAATAGAGCATTTTTTTAAATATTGCAATTTTAAGTGATAAATAGTTTTAAATTATTGCTAAAGATAAAATGCTCTGAAACCATTTATAAAATACTGTTTTTAACAGATATTTTTTAATATGTAATGTTGTTTATGTCTTTATACATAAAATATAAATTTAGAAATTATTGGTTTTTTCAAAAATACGATACGAATAATTAATAATATTTTTATTTAATCCGTAATAATACCTGTAATCAAAGTAAAATATACTCAAATTCAAATCATGAAAAAAATTTCTTCTTATGAAAATGAATAAAATAGAGATTTACTTACATATTTTAAATATAGTATGACTTAATAGATATTGTTCTTCGTGGTCACAGATTTTATCCCTTAATTATTGTCTTAGTTGTTTTTGAAACATGGAAAACTATTAAAAGCTTTTTAAATTGAAATATTTTATTAATTTTATGTAGTTAAAATACTTTTTTAATACATATAGTTTCCTCCTAAAGCAACATATTTATTTATAAATAAAAATTACTCATTTTCTTATCAAAACTACTTTGTAACCATATACTGATGAATTTATTGTTTCTTTTTTTCTTACGAGTTTACATATTTAATTAATAACAGTTATAACCAACTTTTACTTTATTAATCAAGCATTAGAAAATATAACGAACTATATCAAGAATCATTTTTTTTTATAAATCTCCTCTCCAATATTATACATCTTTAATTATATAATGGAAGTATTTCATCAATTATGCAATATAAAAGTACTATTTGTGGGAATTTCAGAAGATATTAAATTAACTAACTTAAATGATTACTTAAATCATTAACGTAATGAAAATGGGCTGTAAGTTGATTACATTTTTCCGTTTTATGCTAATGATGCAAAAGCAACAGTTGCTGAAATTGTTTTTATAAAATGAAAAATGTTAGTGTTTTCGTTAAAATAATTTGAAGAGAGAGAAAGAAACATCAATTATACGGATGTAAAACTTCGTGATAACATTTAAGAAAAAGACTACTTTTCATCTTTGTTATATAATTAGAAACAAAAAATTGTGATCTTCTGAAAATTGACTAAAGTTCTGATAGTACAAAAATAAATCATATTTTTGAAAATGTTGCTGAGATTTATACTTTTTGTTCAATCCTGCATCTGTATTAAATACTCTAAATGGAAAAGCGATAGTAATTAATAAGAAACATATTGAACTGCACAGAGAAACATTTTCTTCCATTTATTCTTACATTAATCAGTCTGCAACTCATGAGTTGGGAATAAATTATTATTTATTTATTAGAGATAGTTCAATATACTTTCTCAAGAAAAATAAAAACAAATTATTTTTATTCATTCTGAATATTTCATGCTTATATGTTTTTTAAATAATATATACTGAAAAGCAAAAACTACCATATACATTATATATCAATATAATTTTATAGCCATATCTATATCGACACAAATATATGTGTTTAACAAAATAATGGAATGATTAAATTTGCATATTCATAAGTATTTTACAGCAATAAAATATAATAATAATCACCATGCTTTTTTGTAAATAGAAATGTATATTTCTTTAAAGTATAAGACAGCTTTGCTGGAATTCTATAAGTCTTGTTGATCACAAACAAGTGTTTGACCGTTATAAGTCTCCTTCATCCGACCTCAGTATAATTGAATTGTTATCATCTGTTTTAAAGAATTCCATAAAATCTGTCATAAAATTTTCTACTATAATCTTTCCAAGACCTTTCACAATGCCTTCAAAAAAGGATACAAAATCCCTCTAATTTACTAATCAGCAAATGTATAAATCAAATCCTGATTAATCTAATGTACACAATATTCTAATAAGAATTTGGACATACATGCAAATGTGAATATATGCGGTTCTAATATGCGTCACATCTCCTGTAGTTGAATATCGTGTAGTAAATAACACTGACTTCAGTCGCACGCAAGATGACCGGAATATAGAGCTAATTTCGAAAAAGGTATAATTTTCGGATATCATACAATGGCCAATCAGATGTCTTCGCAAAGTACTGCGACGCAGAACTTCTCTCGCCAAGGTACACAGAGATTTCCTATCACACTATAAAACTACACCTAAAACAAATTTTTTAAAAAAACTCACGCTTATAAACTGCATGAAAGGAGAAAGACCGAGCGATGGAAATATGACCTATTAAATATCCTTGATTGTTCACGCCATCAAGTTGTGCCACAGTTTCGATTCCTGACGGGTCATGACTGTCTGGCTGAACATTTGCACACTGCATTGGCATCTTAAATTCACCCGACTGTCCACTCTGCAACTTGACAAAATCCATGAATGGGACCCACCTCCACCCCTGTGCTGCACTGCTTTTCAGTTCTCAGTTATCGCTTTATTGGCAAGCCAGAGAACTTTTGGGGCATCCGATCATCTCGTTTACATTCCTGCCTGTATTCACCTATCCTGTATTCGTCTCATGTCTATTTTGAGATGTTTCATGTGTTTTTCCTTGTATTTGCTCTGCGATTGGAAGTAAAAAATACAATAACCAATAATTAACTGTTATAGGAAGTGAGTTAAATATTAAAAAAATAGGCAATATCTTTTGTGGTTAAGAAGGGAAAGTTAAGTAGTGCTTGTCGGGATAAGATTTGAGTCAGCACACCCACAAAATAATGAATTATATACGATGAGTGGTGTCCAAAGAATTTTGAAGAAACCAGATCATACCAATATCTTGCATATCAATGTAATTCAAACAAGAATCCGTAATTTTTTTCAATAAATACTAACAGCATTAAAAAGATTTGCTTGGTTTCAATAGTCATACTGCCACTTATAAGCCTTTTATTATAATATACAACTGCGGTACGAAATTGATATGGTTTGAGACAAGTCAAATTTGGACCATACGAACGGAAGAGTCCTCTGGAGTATGAATTCCATTTCAAACTCTGCAAGTCAAATGACAGAATCTGAATCAGACGTACGCGTGTAGAACGCTTTTTGCCGGAATGCATTTTACCTAATGTTTGGTATAAGTGGAATTATGGTCTGAGAAACTTGATTTCAATTCAAGTTAGGCTCAACGCTAACTACTACTCTTTCATTTTATGTAATATATTTTCTATGCTGTGGCAATTTTATGAGTTAGATAATTATTACCAGGAAGACAGGCTAATTGTCATGTTGTCACATCTTTCATATATTGACATATTGTCAATGGAGTGAACTAACACTGGACTAGAATTCCCATTTCACATTCTTGAATTCAACAGGGCACTTCTGGGATGAATTGGATTACCGAATTAAGGGGAGTAACAAATGTCCAAAACTAGTGAATGAGCTTATATGTCTTCTTCAAGATGAAGGGAATAAAATAACTATTTATATCATGTAAACACTCATAGGAAGCTTGCCCCCAACCTAGACTTAAGGCTGTAATTGTTTCAATCTACTAAATATTGAATATGAATGAATATTTTTATCTCTTTTAATGAAAGTAGATATTATATATAAGATGCCAAAGATGGACCGGTACCATACTATAGACGATTATTTCTAAATTGAAAGATTTTCCATTATTTCCATAACACCTATCTACTAAGATCAGTCACATAAATATGGCCACCTGTCAAAAGCCAGAATAATCAAATTTTGCTGAACGAACTGCTGTGAGACATACAGGAAGAGAGTAAATTAGTTTCTGAAGGTGTTCATTGGGATGTTGAGCCATGCCGAATCAATTGACGTGGTCAGCTGGGCTAGATTAAACACACACAGATGAGATCCATTCCTCGAACAACTCAATCAAGATGATCTCACAGATTCTCAATTTGGTTTAAGTCAGGTGAGTTTGCTGGCCAGGGTAGATTGGGGAATTCATCATTTTGCTCTTCGAACCACGTACGTACGCTGCCAGGTGTGTGACACCTTGTATTGAGGTACTGGTAGATGACATAATCTTTAAAAAAACAATGTGGATATGGAAACAAGAGTAGATATGTACTTGTATTGATCCATAGTGTCTTCTACAATCATGAGTGTACCAGAGGAAGTCAGGAAACATTCCTCAAACCATAATGCCCGCGTGCTCAGCCTGAACCATTCTGATAATTATTGCAGGGTTTTTTCTTTCAGATTCTTCACGTCTTATACGTTAACGTCCATCTGTTCGATGGAGCATAAAACGTAAGTCATCGAGAAACCTTACCTGACTCCACTCTGTGGATGTCCAATTGCGGCACTCGCGTGAAAATTCCAGCCTTCGTCACCGACGAACAGAAAACAGTATTCACTGAACAATAGTTTAGAAGACACTGTAGGTAGCCCCTTTGTTTATCTGGGTAGTCAGTTGCTCAACGGTAGCACGTCTATTAACCCAAACGCATCTCCGCAGTCGTAGTTTTTCTCTGTCATCTTATGGCCTGTGGTGCACTATATTTCCCACATCACACACAAAGATTTTGAACAATCTTTTTTTCTAATGCATGGTATATATTTACAATAGAGGCACGTGAACCATCCATAAATTTAGACGTTTTTTAAATGCTTCTACCCTTGTCACGAAACATTATGATCATACTCTTTTGGACAGATGATAAATAACTTTATTCCTGTATTATGCCAATTATTGCAATATGTTCCAAAGCCCTCAAGTATATGTTATATATACTCATTTCTACTGTGTTGCTGATAGTATATATATATATATATATACATATATATATATATATATATATATACAGAAGACAGGTGGCAAAACCATTTATCGAATGAATTGAAATTTAATTTTTTAGCAATGTAAAATCACAAAATTGTTTTAAGAATTGAGCTGATCATTTTTTCATGGTATTAGGAATTATATTTAGACGTCGACTTGAGAGTATAATCAATATATTCAGCAAATTTGATCATTGAGTCAATTCTTATAAAGTGTTTGCTTATCAGAATCTAGAAGAAAATTGACTGGTACTTAAATTTGACAGTGAGTTTTGAATGAAGATATATTATTTGTTCGCAAAAAAGAAGTCAGAGCTCACATTTAGAAGTAAAATCAGTTATTACACATGTCATTACTTCAGTTGTTTGAAAACGTCTGGGAATTTATACTATCTTCCCATGTAATTACCACAAAATAATTAGAATCGTTAATCACCTTCTTAAAAAAGAACTATTTCCTTCAGTTATTATATTTTAAAAATTCCTGTTTCTAGCATTGTAGCTAGTGAAGATAAAAAATGAGATGTAAATGCTCAAAATAGTCTTTTATATCATTAAAGAATTCCAAAGAATCTGTCCGGATTCAGTAAAAATATCTTACTTTTTTCAAGTTTTATAGCAATTTTTCCTTTAATTAATTATGTCGAGCTGATAAAACACCTACAAATACAGCAAAGGATTTAACGTAAATTAGAAGTAGGAGTAAAATTTTCGATATAGTGGGTTCTGAGTTCGGTCTGAACCAGTCTTAAATAACGAGAGAGGTATGCTATGTTTTTGTTTTCAGCATGCATGACTGTTGAAATTCGTAATTTGGGTATGGCACACTATGTATGAAGTTTTCGTTGAACACAAGAGGTGGTTAATATTCAAATGCTTTTCAGCAATTACCAAATACTTTTTTATTTATTTTTTTACGTTGAATCTAAATATAACAAAAGTTCTTTTCAAATCTGTAATTCATTTACATTTTTGTGAGTGAAAGAGCTATGACTGTATTCCAGTATTTAAACTCAAGTTTTCAGATTAAACATAATTTACTTTATAAAAACATTAGGGTAAAAGCAAAATGAGTCAAAAATTTTGATTTAAATATAAATATGACCAATGATTTATGCGTTATTGCTTGATAAGATTGCTGAAAATGAACTGCATAAATGATTCACTGTTATCAAAAATAAATTAGCTAAAATCAGAAAAGTTCAAAAATGAGTATCATCTAAAATCTATTTCTCCCAGCTATTCATTTAGGAATAAAATATTAATAGATAAATACCTATGTATAAAAATACCTATAATAATGAAATAAATAAAGCAAAATATTAAGTAGTTGAGTTAAAAGTAAACTCATTGAGAGATATTTCAAGTCTGACAGTCATTGTACCTATTGAATCCCAGTGAGATAAAATGGCATATAATATTTGCATGTGAAAAATTTGGACTAGGCAAAAAAGTTGGGTTATTTATATAAAATATAACCACATTTTCAGTTTTCTCAGAGCTTATATCCAATGATGTATTTGCCTAGGCTATAATCCATTTACCTGTTTTTATAATTTGTCTTTTCTTTAATCTATTCGTTTTTGTCTAAATTGAATAAGTATCCTGCTCAATGTAAGATGGTCAGTATTTTAACAAAGAAGAAAATAAAAATTGCTAAATTTGTGATTACAAAATTAAGCACATATAACATATTTACATATTAATTAGCCGATCTGTCAATTGCTTGCTTTTCTTGTGTTATTTTTATCGTTTGAAATTCCCAGAAACTATATATATATATATATATATATATATATATATATATATATATATATATATATATATATATATATATATATATATATATATATATATATATATAATTTCGTGAATTCAACTGTTGAAATTGTAACAGATATTCATTAAGAATTTGTTTTCACTATGAAGTTACCATTTCGTTATCATTTCTCATCAGATTAAGATACTAAATTGAGGTGAGAAAATGATATAAATTATTCAGGAGAAAAGTAAGAATAACTTCCACTAAAGTAGCATTTAACTAGAAAATTAAAAATATAATAAATAAATTTGTTTTGCTTAAAAAACACAAAAGTTTTCCATTTTAAATAATATTTTGCTTAAAAATGTATTTTTATAAATTTTTCAATTTAACATAATTTTATTCAATTGTGAAGGTGCTTAAAATTCATTTTTTTACTCTAATTTTTGTTGATTGTAAGAAAATTTTCATGAAGTTGTTATGTAAAATTTATAGCTCGTTTACTCGTAGAATATCACACAGTAATTTTAAAATTCAATAGCTTTCTAATTTTGATCAAAATATTATTTTAATTGTAAGGAGGAAAATTCTGCAAATATGGAGGAAAGTGTTTGGGATTCCTGGAATAGCAATAATGATTCTCTGAACATATTTCATAATTGGAATACCTGTATCCTTTCATGTTAAAATTAGAATACTTTGTTTATTTAAAACAGAAATTAAGGCTCTTAATGAAGTTTATTGAAACTAAAATACTCACGTGTTAAAACTTGGACATATTTTATTTGTAAATTTAAAGCATATATTTTTAACATCCACAAAAAAAATTTCTTTATGTAAAAGAATCTTTGTAAACACCTTAACATACTCATCATAAATATTTGATACATTTTTACTGAAGGGAAACAACATGCATAAAAATATAATTTAATGTATTCTAATAAAATACAGAAACTTGTTTTTGTCACACATGATTATGCGTGATTGATTGAAAATTAAGATCACCCACAGGAAATAAAAGCATTAATAGATCAGTTAGATAGAAATAGAGAACCATTATAAAAACATACACTAACGTCCATATAATTTGATATTTATATACGTTATGGATAGTTTCAATTTTAGGGTAATCTTATTTGTATACATGCTTCACATAATATTATTAATATTATTCATAAACTTTAATTTTAAAATTCAATTTTGTTGTTTTTTCACTATTAATTTAATGAAATTTAGTTTTTATTTTTTTAATGTCATTGGCAATCACATAATTAATTTTAATACTTTTATATCTAATTTTGTTGTTTGCTCTTTTTTGAAAGCAGGCAACGACAAGCATTTTACCGAAAACATTTGACTCATTACTATTACATTCTACAGGCAGAATGAAAAGCAAAATAATTTATTTGAAGTTTTTGAAACAGTTAATTATACACAGCAGATGTGAATTTCATGAATATGAATTGCTAACAATTAAATAAGAATTTTTTTTATCTGTAAGAGTTTCATATTTTATTAAGTCTCACTTTGGACAAATTCCATTTCATTTATTTTTAAACTCTCTCTTAGGAGTTATTAATGGCGTTTAGGTAAATACTTTTGTAAACTAAGAATGTTTCACATTTATTGCTTTACAGACGCGCGCCTTTTAAGATCTATTGTTTTAATTCTAAGTCGTAGAAAATGTCAAAAATATGTTTCTAAGAAATTAAATAGTCTTAAAAAATCTGCATCTGTTAGAAGCATGCAATGGATACACTTAATAAAAATAGCATTTGTAAAGCAAATACATTTCTTGAAAAATTCCTCTGTTTAACAGTATTCTCAGTAAATTCTGATTATACGTAGGGGAATAGCATTAATCTTTTTGCAGTTTCGTTTTTCTTTTACGTTTTAGATTAGTTTCTTTTTTATAAAATGAAGTAGAACTAACTCATTTATGTTTAAAAACAGATGGTTTCTTATTTTTACTCATGAGAATACTGAAACGCTGAAAAGTTTGTTTTTACAAACCTTTTGTTTGGCAATCTTAAATATTTAGAAGAAACAAGAAAATAAGATTAAATGTCAAAAGAAAATTAAAATACTCTTTAGAGAAAGTATCTTAAATAAGCTATTAAATTTAATTTCATGAAAATTTTTCAAATAATAATTAAATAGGTTATTTTGCTATTAATATCAAATAATTGCTTAAATAAATAAAATTAATAGTTTATCGTGAATAAATTTTATTTAAAATGATACTTCTACTCTCATTTTGTATATATATATTTATATGTGTGTGTGTGTGGTGTGCCGCTTTCCTGGTGTAGCAATTTTAATGGCCAGTAGTGTTCATATATATATATATATATATATATATATATATATATATATATATATATATATATATATATATATATACATACTGATCATTAATATATACTATATATATACCACACACGTGAAATTTGCATGACAGGTAGAAGTTGCTGTGATATGCAAATGAATAGGTTTTCAGCGCATTCATATAAAGCAGGCGACAGTAGCGACATCTACAATGTGTATAAAACCAGAGATTTGACACCAGTTTTCTCATACTCAATTTCCGTTTCAACGTTGTTTTCGGCAAAGAAAGTTGTTGTAATGCCTCGTGTAAGAAGAAGAAATGCCTATCAGCACGTGTCTGACTTTGATCGAGGAAGGATTATAGCCTACCGGGATTGCGGTTTATCGTACCGCAATATTGCTGCACGCGTCGGTCGAGACCCCATGACTGTTAGCAGAATATGGAATCGATGGGTTCAGGACAATCATACGGAACGTCATGTAAGATCTCAGCGACCGCCATACACTAACAGCAGGGAAGACAGACATCTTATCCGCATGGTCACAAAGGATCGTACAGCCACGTCACGAACCCTGAGTCGAGGAGAGTCGAGAAATGGGGAAAAAATTTCTGCTCGAACAGTTCGACCACGTTTGCAGCAGCATGGATTGTCTGCACGGTGACCATGGCTTCAGCTACCATTAACGCTGCGTCACAGACAGGAGCACCTACAATGGTGTGATCAGCGACAAACCTGGACGCGGGCATGGCATCACGTCATCTTTACAGATGAATCTCGGTTCTGTATACAGGAACATGATAGCCGCATCCGTGTTTGGAGGCATTGTGGAGAACGTGCATTGCCAGCTTGCATTGGACACCGCCATACTGGCCCATCTGCTGGAGTGATGGTATGGGGTGCCATTGGATACACGTTGCATTACCGGCACACCTTTACATTTCCGATGTGTTAAGGCCCGTGACTCTGCCCTATATTCGAGGCCTCCCTGTTGCCCGTACTGTTCTGAACTTCCTTGATACAGAACAAGTTCGACAGTTACCCTGGCCAGCACGTTCTCTTGATCTGTCACCAATTGAGAACGTGTGGTCAATGGTTGCCGAGCGATTGGCACGCCATCACTCACCATCCACTACTATCGATGAACTGTGGCATAGTGTTGAAGCTGCATGGACTGAGATCCCCGTACATGCCATACAATCTCTGTTTGACTCCATGCCTAGACGGATAAATGCTGTTATTGCAGCCAGAGGTGGCTGCTCTGGGTACTGATTTCTCAAGATCTATACATCCTAATTTCCTGTAAATCTAATCACTTGTTCTTTCCACTATAATGTATGTGTCCAATAAATATCGTTCTGTTATTTGCATTCCTTCTTGGTGTAGCAATTTTAATGGCCAGTAGTGTATATAGATAGATAGATATGGATATAGATATATATAATATGTAATATTATTTTGTTACATCATAAACTAACACCGATTTTTATCTTCATTATTACATAAGGTATGAGAAATACGTAGGAAAAGGCAATGTTAAAAGTGTTCGCTTAATTTACATAAAAAACTATTGTAAATAATTTATATTACAAATATTATGTTGAATGCTTTATTCTTCAATTTTTAATTTTTAACTGCCTCTAATGAAGGGGCGAAATCTTAGAGCATTTGTGTGATATGAAAAGAAAAGCAGGTTTATATGTGATTTGAATATACTGAAATAGAATATTTTTGGAAATATAATTCACGTTAAGACATATTCAGAAAAAAATTTCAAATCGATTTAGTCTGCTATAATTTGTATAAACCAAGTCAAAATAAAAAAAATATTTGTGATTTATGATCAAAAACACCATTTTTGTTTGTTCTATTAAATTTATAAGTTCCCATTGGAAATACAATTCAAATTATAGAGGTTTCAAATTGGTATCGCTTTTTGAATATTCTATTATAATCTGAGTTACATTTAATGCGCGTCTTATTTGAGAGAAACCTAGAGTATAAAGCCCTAGTGTAAAAATGATAAATATTAAACGATTCTATATTTTCTATTCAGACACTACTATAATTTAACAAAAAAATTAAAAAGAAGTTTTAATATGTACTTTATTTTTAAGATTAATTTCAACGGTTAAAGCATCGTACATATTTTGTGGAATAAGTTGCGTGAAGTAAAGAAAATATTCCTTATAAATAGATGGGGACTTGTTATATTCTTTCAGAAATATAAAAGCAAATATAAATACATTATATCCATTTGAGCGCATATACTCTCAAAATATATTGGTTGACTTAAATATTCAGCGTATGAGTAACGAAAAACAACACATAAAATAGCATAGCAGAAAATGAAATTTTTAAGATACAGAAACAAAAAAAATTCTCTTCCACAAGCCAGCATAAATTCCTGCTTCAAGAAATATTATAGCCATATATAATGCCTGAATTCTACATAATTCAGAGATATTAAAGCGTAAAAACATGTCGCTGAAAAATTGCAGCCCTACCTTTTTCCAATATCTAAGCCATAGCTTGCAAGAATATTTTGCAATATTGATTTCATTTTATGAATAAGTTGCAACAATAATCCATGCTTGCAAATCATATTCAAAGTGATATTAGGAACACCATTCAATACTGAATACTCTAGTTAGAAATATAAACAAATATATTTTTACGTATTTTGTTTAATTTTTTCGATTAGTAAGTTAAATGGAATTACATGGTGGGAATTATATATTTTTAAATTCAAATTTAGTAGTTTTGGTTGCTGCCAGTTATTGGGAAGATAAAATTCCCTTGTTTTGTATTCTTATTTGTCTTTTAGCACTTATATATTGCACATTTTAGCACTTATATATTTTAGCACTTATATTTTGCACTTTTAGCACATTCGATTTGCATTTGAATACAAAAATATTACTAATCTCTTTCCCTTTTTGAGAAGAATTAGTTTCATCTCATGCATTTTTAAAAATCTTGTTTTAGATGCTTTTGATTATCAACTGAAATAATCTTTCAAAAGTTTTAGTTCATTGAAAATTATAGTAAAAATTAAGGTTATTTTTTTAAGAATGAGGTTTTTAAGAGAAAGATTTTCAATTAATAATATTATATATAAATTATTAATTTTATACGAAGTTATAATTAATTATAACTTCAAAGTAATATTGTACAATATTATACGTAATATTATACGAAGTTATTTTAAACAAGGGTGTTTGTTTCATTGTGAAAATTAATTGCGAAATGTACAATGAAACATGTTGTAACATTAATTTTAAATTTACTAAGCGTTTAAAAAATAAGATATTTGTGAAACTCTAAAATTCTTAAACTTGTAAGAAAAATTATAATCCACAGGATGTCATAAATGAGTATTTGATATAAAAATTTCAAGAGACGTATACTGCATGCAATTGAAAATGATAAATTAAACTTATAAATTTGAAAAATTTTAAAATTAAAGCACAAAAAATAATAATAACCTTTATCTCATGAGTGTAGTTGAGAATATCAAATTGAGTCAAATAAGCATTTAAATAAAAGTATTACTCACATACACCTTTCAGCTTGAAAACATTTCATAAAAGCTGTGCAAACCTAAAATGGTATATAAATATTAAAAAAGGTATACAGATATTTAGAAAGATATAAGTTTTGTTATTTTTCAATGTGAAAATTTTTTTAAGACTAAGCTATTTTTAAAACAAAATAATTATTTTTCCAAATGCTAAATTCATTTTAGAAAATGAAAATTGCTTGGTAAAATTATTATCAAGAAACAAAATAATATTCATTTATTTTGTTTAAAATAGCTTTGTTTTTTTAAACAGAAATATAACTCAACTATAAATTTATGCTCTTAATCTTCCTTATTCATTTCAAAAATTGACATTATCGAAGAATAAAAAAAAATTTAATAAGTTTCCATTGCTTCATATTATTGATATATAATTTAATGAAAGATAAACTATTTTTTTAATTTTTTATCTCAACAACTACTTAATTTGTGTAAAATTTTGTGTGAAACATTATATGAATAAAAATGTAAGATGTATCTTGATTTTTAATAGGTTTAAATAATATAATTTATGTATTTTGAAGAATGTTTTAATAATAAATAATACCCTTCATTTTTACTTTTGATTAAATTTCATTTTAAGAAATCAATTTCAATATTCATATTCCATAACTACTTTACATTTTTTAAAAAATTAAGAATAATTTCTAATCATGAGTTAATTATTCTTCAAAAAAAATTAGATTTCAATTTCTATAAGGATTTGCTTTTAAAACAATTATCAACGTTGTCTATTGTAAAAAAATTCTCTATATGTTTTTAATTAAAGACTTTGAGAAAATAATTATTGAATAAAAATTCCTGCATGAGGATCCAGAATATATATTTCCTCAAATTAAATTAAAGAATATATTAAAATCGCAGAATGATATTTTAGGAGCTTAATGCATACTTTAACGAATACGGTTGTTCTTATTTTTAATCTCATTAATTTATTTACTATTAATAATCATTTATAGATAAATATTTCACATAAAATACATTTTACTTCAAGAAATAAATTTAATATATTTTATCTCACAAAAATATTAAATTTATTTCTCAATATAATAATTTTTAAGTTTTATTGATATTTTAATATTACTGTCTCAATCATCTGCTAGCTTCGGTGAAGTACTCTATATAATACATTATTTTTATTGCGCTACAACAATTCCAACCATCAGTAACGTCACAGCATAATTTGCATTCTTGTTGCTGACAACGCGATATACATGTATATATAATCAATTATAATTAAAAGCAGCAATAAATTATTGAATATTGTAAAGTCAATACATAAATACGTAAAATCAAAAATGCGTAAATTTAATAAAAATATATTCAAGAAAATTTTATTTTATTTGGGGAAATTAAGTAAATTTCTAAATATCTTTGGAAATATTTATGTAACTCAATATATTTTAGCTGAAAGAAATCAAACACATTTACAATATAAAGATATAACTGGTTTCAATTTTTTAGACGTAATTTTAAATTTCACAAAAAGATTGCGACATGAGCTAAACACTAATAAAAGCATAACATTTTAGACATATTTTTTTAAGTTAAATATAATATAATTTAGTTATGAGCAACGTTTTGAGTTTAGCCGCTAAAACAGGAATAAATGCTAGGGTATAGAAATACTTAACATTTCTGTGCCCTGTAATTCTTTCCTTTTTTGTTACAGCATTCACTGCAATTGTAATATAAATAGAATTATCCTAATACAGAAATTTTAACAGCTATAATTTGTAGGAGTGAACTTGAATTTAGGTATAATCTCGTTTTTTACCAATCAATTAACATTCTCTAAATGTCTTTAATTTTGTTTATCTTCATCAGTTTTTTTTCAAAATGCCCGTGAAATTTGAAATTAAATGTCCTAAAGCATTGTCACACTGTTCTCACGATAACACCAAAATCTGTGTATTCAACGAAACTGTTGATCATTTTAAATTAATTTGGCATGCTTTCTATTCCAAATTAATGAGAGGATCCTAAGTGTGTTTTAACATCTTAAGAATTTGATGTTAAAAAGTTTATCTTAAATTCCTAGAATTTGTTACCAATCAAATTAATAGAGTCAAAACAATAAGTTGAGTTTCTGTTTCTGAAATAATTCGTGTTATTTTATATAACACAACGTTTAAAATTATATAATTATTTTGTGATTGTGGATTTTAGCTCTATTTAGACGTGAATTTATAGTTTATTAATTTAAGGTTTCCTTTTAGTACAATTAATCTTTTTAATTTTTTGAAACAATCATCGCTTCTGAAAACTATACAATTTACTTTAACATTATTCTTTACTTTTTACGTACTTTCAGACTTTC